>RJWJ010044939.1:0-11948 GCA_004363605.1 Indri indri
GAGTTCTAAGTAGATTCTGGTTATCATCCCTTTATCGGATTCATAGCATGCAAAAATTTTCTCCCATTCTGTAGGTTGTCAGTTTGCTCTTGTGACAGTTTCTTTGGCTGTGCAGAAGCTTTTTAATTTGATCAGGTCCCATTTATTTATTTTGGTTGTTGCTGTGATTACCTTTGGGGTCTTCTTCATAAATTCTTTGCCTAGGCCAATGTCTAGAAGAGTATTTCCAACATCTTCCTCTAGAATTCTAATAGTTTCACTCCTTAGGTTTAAATCTGTTACCCAGCGTGAGTTGATTTTTGTGAGAGGTGAAAGGTGTGGATCCTGGTTCAGTCTTCTGCATGTGGCTATCCAGTTTTCCCAGCACCATTTATTGAATAAGAATTCTTTTCCCCAGTGTATGTTTTTGTCTGCTTAGAAATTAGTTTTTGAGAAGACAAATGTCTTGCTGTTGCAATTGCCCGCAAGTGGAGTCACAGTGGCGCTCGGCCTTGCTAATCACTGCTGTGTATTTCCTGGTGGGACCCTAAGGGACACAGCGGAGCCAGGCTATCTGTGAAAATCCCCTAAACATAGCCTCTGTGGTGTGAATTTTGCTGGACGCTTTTACATCTCAACAGCCAAAGCAAGTACAAATCTGCACTGCAGATAAAACAGGGGCCCAGCTGGAACCCAAACTGTGCCTCCTCCACCCCTCCTCCCTTTTGGAGTCTACTTCCACAGGGATATTTGGTATCCACCAAGACGCAAACCAAGCCAAAGGACGAGTGTGTCAGCCCTCACCCTCCTGGCCCACTGGCACCACCCCTCTGGCCTTTGACTAAGTCCTTGGAAAAGGGCGGCTTAGGGAGATATTTCACAAAACATATTCATACATATCCAAGAGACCCTGGCCACTGCAGGCAGCCAAGCTTTGGGATGATATGACAAAGTAAGACAAGGAGTGGGGGGAAAGGAGCTGTCCCACATTACTGGAGAAAACAGTGTGGCATTTCACCCAGTGGTCGAGTGTCTTGGGGCCCGATGGATTTGGATTTGAATCCAAGTTCTGCCACTTTCTAAGTGTATGACTTGGGGCAAGTTTGTTAACCTCAGAAGCATCATCTATAAAATGGTCACAAAAATAGAAGCATCTCTTAGTCTTTCTGAGGCTTAAACTAGACCCATGTAAAAGCAGTGCCTCCTGGCTTTTCTCCAGTCATGGCAGAAAATAACATTTGTACATTGTAACCCTGTGACGTAATGAAACCGTTTGATCCTAAGGGTCACAGCACTGGAGGTTCTGAGACCACAGGCCCTGACTCTCTCCCTAAGAGCTGGGGGATAATAATAAGAACAGTGGTGGTAAACAGCATCTGTGTCAGGATTCCTATGTGCCAGGTGCTGTCCTAAGTGCTTTGCTTGATTAATTCATTTGATTCTCAAAGCAATCCTATGAAATGGGAGGATTATTATTATCCCTATTTCACAGATAAGGAAACTAAAGGCAAAGAAAGGCTAAGTAATTTGCCTGAGATTACACAGCCTGTGAGTGTCAGGGCCAGGGCCAAGTCAGGCAGCTGGACCCAGAATCCTCACTCCCCACCATTACATAATAGGGCCCCCCCCAATACCATGGCCCAACTCCAACCAGACGTGGCACCCCGCTGGGGTACCCTGAAGTGCAGCTCTTTCACACAGCATCTAATGAACGTTAATATTTATAAACAGCAGTTCAATAAAGCGTGCAGATGGATGCCCCAACAAGAGCCACAGTATCAGTGGGTTTGACAGAGCAGAACGGTCCAGGGGCAGCGGTACTAGCCCAGAGACTGTCAGGGCTGGCTGAGCTGCAGGCCACACCAAGGTAGGGAGGGGGAAGGAGGTTGGAACAGGTGAGTTCCCCATGCTGGTGAATGCTCTGGGGTTGTATCACTTCCTAATAAATCACTGTGGGACTCTTTGGGGGCTAGAAGTCAAGCAATAGTGGTAAGAAATAGATCTACTCTGTTTTTAACTGTAGGCTTTAATTGTTACGGTTACCCCTAAACTGGCCTGGCCAGAAGCAGCTCAGGGTACCGCTGGAAGTATCTGCCAAACTTTAAATGCACACCTTGCTGATTACAAATTGTAAATTCTAGAAAGGTAGAGCATGTGTCTCTTGCATTTTGATAGCCTCCAGCATTTCATACAGCCCCAGCCTTTTTTCTTACAGCAGGCCAGCAATACATGTGGAATCAAGTCAATCAAATATAATTAAAGATTTACTACGTAGGGCTATTCAGAGGCAATGGCATACACCAGTTTCTCTGCTCTAAGTTTAAGCAAGAATAGGAGAATTCATGGTGGCAAGACTGAAGACCTAGCCCAAACTGAGCATATTTATAGCCTACCAACTCCATGCAAGACTGTCTTTTTAACAGTAAAGTAGAATCTTTCCTCTCTATAGAAAAGAATACCAAAAAAATGCTGTTTTCAAACTCAATCCTTTTACTTCCTGTAAGTCAAAGAACTCATTCCTAACAGCAGTTTTCTCTTTCTCTCTCTCTCTCTCTCTCTCCTTTTTGCTAACACTACCAATTCTCAGTGCATTAAATCAAATGTTATTTGATGAAATAATAGTTGCTGCTATGACACAGGAAAGAAAAGTTGCTGCAATTTGTGCCACAACTCTTTAAGTAAGTGTTTTCCAAATGTATAAAGGTGGTTTCAGCTCGGCTGGAAGCACTGGTTGTCATGTCTAAACATCTGGACCCCTGGTGTGCAGGTGGACTGGGGGAAGAATGTGATGGAGTGAACATAAATTAAATGAGACTGCATTTTCTTTCATGGAACCCTTAGAGATGCTTGCCATGGAAACTGAAAATTCCCTGTTCTACCAAAAAAAAAAAAAATGTGATTTAGAGTGCTTTGCCAGATAACATCTCAGTGACAATTTAGAACAGGATCGACAAACTACAGCTTGTGGGCCAAATCCAGTCAACCTCCTGTTTTTGTAAATAAAATTTCACTGAACACAGCCACAGTCATTCAATTATGTATGTTCCATAACTGTTTTTGCTGCACTACAACTGCAGAATTGACTAGTTTCAAAAGAAACCAAATGGCCAGCAAAGCCAAAAATATTTACTATCTGGCCGTCTACAGAAAGTTTGCCAGCCCCTTATTTAGAATAATACCAAAAGTCACAGATGCCAACATCTCAATAGCAATTTAGAACAAAACAAAAATTCATTTCTCCAACCCACTCCTAAGACATCTGAATTTAAGTAGAGCCATTAAGTGTTTTGTGTTTTTAAGCATTTGTATAGTTTACTCCCTGACTTGTCGACATGATGCTTATTAAAGAGGAGCACATTTTGCCAAAAAGTGGTAATAGGGGAAGTAGAAGATGTGGGTCTTGACCTTGATATCAGCAAATTGGCATCTAACTTGTGTACAGAAAATAGTATCTGTGGTTCTTACTGCATTTCCCACCATAAGTGAGTGTTTTACCTGTACCTTTAACTTCAAGGGCTGGGACAAACTCTAAAATATTAAGATGCCAAAGTAAGAAACATTGAAAAATCAATCCCTCAATTCTTAAGATGTGACCCTTTTTGTTTCTCCCTTTGATGCTTTTCTAGCTATGGTCTTGTCAGGTTGGCCCACACAGCTCCCTGGCCAGGCAGCATTTGCTTAGTGATGCGTGATCGCCCCCTGCAGGACCCCCCCTTAACTACCCAGGTCCTGCACCCTCTTCTTTCATCACCGCAAACTCCCCCTAAATACTACGTCTCCAAGGATGCTTGACTAGCAGAAAAGAGCAATGTTATCATTCTTTTCGGCAGTAACTTTTCTTACATTCCTCCTCACGAGCACATATAAAAGTGTAGAAAAGGGGAAATTTAACAAGTAAAAAAGAAGATAATAGGGAAAAGTCAATATATAGTAAAGAAAAGCGTTGTTGGAAAAGGGGAAAGCAGCGTGCTAGACTGCCCCAAAGGTAAACACCAGTCAACAAAGATGCAATAAAGAGCCACTCTGTCAAAAGAGAAGGAAGTAAAAATTTGGTGGTCTGGCCTAATGCAGGGTATTTTAGTTTTACCCAGTCACTTTGTTCTATCAAGGTGCATATTGTCTCAGAGAGGATGTGCCTGTTGTTTCATTTCACATTCTGGCAGTCCAAAGAGAGAATTATAGTGATGGTGGCAGATCGCTCTCTTTGTGGTTATTGGGTCCCATGTGTGTAAATTCCTACTTTCACAAACTTCATAGCACACTGTAATGTCTTTGTTTTCCTTCTCTTCGAATAGAGTCAAACAGCTACACTGCAGAAAAGGCAATTGTCTACTGATAGTTATTAGGCAAAACCAAATTAAATACCACAACTCAGGCATCTACTCAGGTTCCACACCCCACTCTTTCAGCCCTCCCAGGCAGAAAATGAATCTCCCTGTATTCCAGATTTCCACTATTCAGGCGCCTTAGCCCAGGGCCTACCTGATTTGGAGTGCATCATTCCAATTCCTGAACAAATCATCTGTTTACTTCCTCAGAACCAGAAAATATGTAATATCTGTTAACATTTAGTAGATGCCAATTTATTGTATTGAATTTTTTGGTGTAGTAAAAACAAAAAAATTTGGTAGTGTCTATTTTATAGACATTGAATCCTAAATATTCATAGACTCGGAGGCAGGGCTAGGATACAAATGAGGCAAGTCAGGTGCCTAGAGCACAGTATTGAATATTGACTCACTTTCATGATCGTGTAAACACAGAGTCAGCAATCTCTGACCAATGGGATGGGAGTTTGTGGATAAACACTTCATCCTTCCATGCCTCAAGTGCATGCTTTGAGTTACAGTCTACAGACTACACGGAAGGTGGCATGATTGCATTCCAGTTGCCCACAGCAGTGAGTACTTGATAATAAACCTTTTATTTGCCTTTCCCTTCCTCCTTTATTTCATTCTTTTGAAACTCTTACCCCAGCTCCATGGAATCACTTCTCAACTACCACTTGCTTTATGGGAAAACCCAGGCTAAAGAGAGTTAGTGTCAAGATTTGCTACAGGAAGCATATGCTCAGAATGGGACTCTGGTATTAGTGACGCACCAGTGACCAGCATCACTATGAAAAGATTCACCTCTATGGATGGAGATGAGGTACAGGCGAAAGGTGAATCACAGGTTTCTGCACTTGAATGGTATGAGGGAGTGGGAATTATATGAATTGTAGGCTTGGCTGTCTTTTAGTTAACTGCAACCACAGGGCAAACTGTGTCAAAAATTAAGTTCAGGATTTATTATTTAAAAAGCAGAGCTACAGAAGTCTCTGACAGATCTCTTATGTCTAACCCAAGGCCCTGAGAGGATAAGAGTGGGTGGGCCCTTGAGTCCTAGATGTAGAAAGACCTGAGAATCTTGAATACCTGGAATCCTTTGAATTTCCTACCCTGGAACAAGCAGCACCCTCCCTCTTGCTAGAGAACAGCCTCCTCTCAACTGGAGCCCCTGCAAGGACTTCACCTGAGGCAGGTGCTTCATGTGATAAGACTTATCCACTTAAAGAGCCGCGGTACTTTCCCTTATCACCTCCATAATAGGCTGCACCACAGCCTGAGGAAGGAAGTAAATTCCCTGCTCTAGCAGGAATGAGGATACATGCTGACAGAATTGCAAGGCCTGCTAACGTGTGCTGCTAGGAACCTGGAGCGTGGAGAATTCATATGAGAATGTATCAAGGTTTTTAGTCTTGGAGGCAGAAAATGCAGCTGGGATAGGGGAGAATTTATTGATATCTCATGATTTGGGAGCTTAATATTCCGGCAGACCACCTGAGACTGGCCCAAAATAGAGCCAAACAGCCCCTTAAGGATTTAACAGGACAGTAGTCTCCAGTAAACGAGGTAGAGATTATGGAGTCAGAAGAGTATTAAGGCAGGAGCCAGAAGGCTCTCAGGGCTGAGAATGTTGGAATGGGTTTAAGTGAGGCTGGAGAACTCACCACCTGAATGTATTCCCCAGAATGGCCAGGGACATTCCCTTCATTAAGACAATAGGGAGTGCACAGGTGAGAGGCATACCAGACCCACTGAGAAGCCAGGCAATGGCTGTCCTCTGTAGGTTAGAATTGACAGTAGGAGATAGTGCTGTAGAAATGGGCTCCTGACTTCAACATCAATATATCTGTGGGGTTGATGGAATTTGGACATGGCAGAGGCCAGATGGGTAACACTTAATAATCAGAGACAAGGTGGAAGTAATTGCCTTCATGGCCTCAAGGTTGGAGGAACAATGGTGGCTCTGTCTCCAATAACTGGAATACATAGGTCTGGAACCAACAGGTGGAAGTAGCATTGGGCCCTGCCTTCATTCCCCTCAGTAACCCACTTGCTGGATGTGTGCTTCCTCTCTCTACAACATTAGGATCTGTCTGTGAATCTCTTGGTTCACAGAGAGGGGGAGCTTCTACCAAAGGATGCAGTTGGGACCTTGAACTTGAAGCTCTAACAGCCAGTTAATCACATAGACTCCTCATTCCAGTAGACCGGCAGGCAAAGAAAGGATCGCTGTAAAGGTGAGAGCCATTGACCCCGATTACAATAGAGATCTAGGATGGGTGCTACATAATAGGGGCAGAAAGGAGAGTGTCTGGACATCAGGGGATTCTCTGGAGTGTTTCCTGCTACTTCAGTGCCCTGCGGTCACATTAAATGGGAAATCGCAGCAATTATGGTCCAACACGTGTTAAAAATAAAAATAAGTGATGGCTCAGACCTCTAAGGGATGAAGATCTGGGTCACTGACCAAGCAAGCAACTTACAACAGCTTAAACACAGTGTAAGCATGAATGAACTCCAGAATTGGTTCAGAAGAGTGTGATGATGAATATGAATTACAGCCTCAGGACCAGTTGCAGCATGAGGACTGCAGCTTGTTCCAATAACCCTGCTGTTTTACACTTATCATCAGATTGCAGCAATTCTGCTGATAACCTGATAAAGAGACTTTTACCAAAAACCTATGGGAAGCATCACATTAAATGGTAAAGCTTTAGAAACATTCCCTTTAAATTCCACTTCAAGACAAGGATCACTGCTATTAAGACAATAATTGATATCCTGCAGACATCTTCACTAATATATTAAGTCAAAAAGTTTTTTGAAAGGAATGAGAATTAGAAAAGAAGGTACAAAATTGCCCTTGATTGTACACTATATAATTGTCAATATAGAAAATCCAAGAAATTCTGTAAATAAATTACTAGAATGAATAAAAAGATTGGCCAAGTTGTGAAATACAAGATCCATATTCTAAAACTAAGAACACTCCTTTATACCCATAATATTAGATTCAAAAATAAAATTTAAAGAACATTTCATCACAATGATGTATGTAAAAATATGTTATATGAAGAAAATTACAAAACTTTATGGGGAAATATAGAATACATGAATAAACTAAGAGACATACAATGTTCAAGGATGAGGAGAATCTCCTAATTAATCCATGTATCAAATGCAATTTAAACAAAAATTTTAACAAAGTTGTTCATGAAATTGGATAAGCTGATTCTATAATTCATGTGGAAGAGCAAAAGGCCAAGAATAGCAGAGATAATTTTGGAAAACAAGATAGGGTAACTAAGCCTACTAAATATCAAAGCCTCTTATAAGTCTACAGTAATTAGGACTGTGTGGTATTGGTAAAGGAATTAGAAAACTGTCTGATGGAATAGAGGACTCAGAAATAGACCCATGTCTATATGAAAACTCAATACATGGCAGGGTTAGAGTTGCAAACACCTGGGAGAATAGATGGATGAATAATTCAATACATATACTGGGACCACTGGTTATCTTTGTGGGCAACATAATAAATTTGTATAAATAAATATCCTACCATGAACAAAAATTAATTTCAGGTATGTTAAAAACCTTATGAAAAGTGAACCAAAATGTTTAGAAGAAAATACAGATTTTCTTATGACCTTTTCCTAGGGAAAGATTTCTGTAAACAGACACACCCCCACACAGAAATCATAAAAGAAAAAAAGATTAACACAGTGTTCAGCCCGAATATAAACATCTTTCAATATATGCTTATTATTATTGATTACTTGTATCTTCACATAATCAGTGACACTTTGTTCTAAATAAACATGGATAATCAAAAGTAGGCTGTAAAGATTTTTTAGAGTAGGAGTTGAGGGAAAAATTTGAGACCGGGTAAATAGGAGAATAGTGGTACACTTTATGTAAGAGTTCGAATTCTCCGTAGCCCAGAAAGCAAGCCATAGGGAAGACAAATTACTTCCAAGCCAATGCAAGACACATTTCTCACCAATGGTCAGAGGAGACTCAAATGCTATATAAATCTCAGTAATTAATATTTTCTTCGGAATGTCAATTAATTTTTTTCTTCAGAGTATCTACAATGCAGCAAACTATTTCATATTTTTTTACATTTGAAAGTATTTGCCAAGTGAGTGTCAATAGAGAAGAGAGAAAACTTCCTTTCTGGTAACCTATAAACTTCTCGAGTTTTAGAGTATGAAATGAGTAAGCCCCCTGAGGATTATATTTTTAGTGTCAGATCTCATGACAAGGCACTGGCTTCTATAAAGATCAGCAATCTCACGAATTTAAATTGATTGAAGTAATAAGAATACCTGGCAAGGATGCAAATCTAAAATAGAGAAAGGACTGAGATTTCTAATCATACCACTAATGCCTTGCAAGCGCGTTAACAAAAAGAGAAAGCTCGCTACCCCATAAAGCTAATAAAGCACCTTATTCTTTAATGTGACCCAAATTTTTCAGCCCTATTTACTTTATCATTTATTAGTACTATTTCATTTTTTGTATTTTTCCTATTTCATATTTTTAAGATTTAATTCATGCCAGACTCCTGATTGCCCTTCTTGCCTGATCCGTCATTTTCCTGTTTTGCTCCTAATGCAAGTCAAAGGCTTCTGAAACAATGTTGTTTCAGCCACAGCTTCAAAGTCACACATGCAACTTCTTCCTGTGCTTTTGGATTTTCGTAATAGTACATCAAATTGTACTAGAATCCAGATTCTAAATGTGGCTCTTTTGGCAAATAGTTATTACAGCATAGTGTAGAAATTCACTTTGCAGCTAAGTCTACCACCAGGCAAAAGCAAATTTTAAATTATCAGTAGGTTTCCAGTGATGAGATAAAGGGTGTGCAATTCACAATTGCAAAGATGTAGAAACAACCCAAGTGTCCATCAATACGTGAGTGGATTAATAAAATGTGGTATATGTATACCATGGAGTACTATTCAGCTTTAAGAAACAATGGTGATATAGCACCTCTTGTATTCTCCTGGATAACGCATTCTACTAAGTGAAGTATCCCAAGAATGGAAAAACAAGCACCACATGTACTCACCATCAAACTGGAATTAACTGATCAACACCTAAGTGCACATATAAGAATAACATTTATTGGATGTCGGGCAGGGGGGAGGGAGGAGGAGGGGACGGGTATATGCATACACAAAGAGTGCGATGTGCACCATCCGGGGGATGGACATGCTTGAAGCTCGGACTTGGGGAGGGGGGGGAGCAAGGGCAACATATGTAACCTAAACATCTGTACCCCCATAATATGCTGAAATAAAAAATAAATAAAATTTAAAAAAAGATAAAGGGTGTGCTCATGCCCCACGTTAACTGCAACAGCAGGTATTAAGGACTTTCTGCAAAATAAAGCAAGATGCTAAGGAGCCTGGAGGAACAAACTCAGTAGGGAAGTTCACTTTAAGTGAAGTTTATCTGAGAACAACCATGTGCACCTCAAGTATAGATAATTACTTGTCTTTCACAGTGGCGGGGAAAGGTTGGTTAAATCGAATATTCTGGTTAACTACAATATTAGAAAAATTAATTTGTAGAAAGGGACTTCCAGCAAGCTGAAAGCCTGGTTCTGGTCTAAGCATCCAGAGATGCCTGGAAATTGACCTCCATTTCACCTGGTGCTGAAGTTATGGCTGAGAAACGTACTAGAATAGTTCTGTATCAATTCCACGGTCCCCGTGGGGAGACCAGCATACAGGAAATCCGGAACAGCAGGCAGAGGCTGGGAGCAGAGCCAGGATGAGGCGCTCAGGGAGGAGCATGGTCTCAGGCACTGACCCTGCCTTTGCACACCCCTGAGCATGAGTGCCTCCTTGCATTTTGCACTTTAGGCTCTTGACTTCCCTTGTCCCAGTCCTGGCCCTCGCCTGGAGAATGTGAACAGGCAAACAAAACCTGAGTCTGTACCTGGTGATGTCTTCACACTATGCTGATGCTTCTCTGACAGCTCAGACCTCATGGAAAGTTTGGGGATCTGGGAAGCCTTGACCTTTGTCTTTGAGCATGTTGTACTGTCTGATTTGTGTAGTTACCTGCCTGGAGGTAAATTTCTGTATCCTTTGCTTTATATCCTGCATCCTTTTACTGTGTCTCTCGGCACCTTTCCATCAATTACATCATTGTCCTGCACTATCACCTATGCAACACTTCACTCTAAAATAAGATTCAAAATCAAAGTACAGAAAGAAAATCAAGGTCAGCATTGGGAACAGCAGTGATTGTCCCACAGGTGTAAGGAGTTAGCAGACAACTGCAGACCTCTGGGAAGAAGGCTAGGTAAACTAGGTTATTCTCTGCATTCACTTAGCATTCTGGTTAGTACCCATTTGAAAGTTTCTTAAATAAGTTTTCCTCTCTCTTTTTTTTTCTTTGCCTCATATATGCTAAAAAAAAAAAAAAGAGAGAGAGAGAGAAAGAAATCAACATGTTACTAGGTCCAAATAAAAATGGGTAATGCAAATACCAACAAAGAAATAATATTGTTGTTCATATGCAAAGAGCAATGTAGTTCTTCTGCCTAAGGACAGCTGACTTGAATGTCTAAGAGGTCTTCTAGGGTTCTGGCTATCTATTGCTGATTAACCCACCCTAAAATTCTGTGGCTTACAACAACACGCCTAGATGTCCTCCTACTTCGAGGTCATTTTTTTTCTCTAACACTTATGCAGTTGTCTCCTTCTATGTCAAATTTCTAAAGTCTGGAGTGCCTCAGTTGCTTTGTTCAGGGCCTACTCTCTCCTGTATTACAAGTTCAACCCCTCCGTGTTCCCATGCATAAAAAAATCCATATAGTGATACATATAGTGATATACTCCAAGTTAGTATCTCTAGTCTGAACTTCTCTTGGAAACTTTAGGCTCATGTTTCTTGCTGCCCATTCAATGGCCAGAGAGATCTTAAAACAGAAGCAGATCATGACATTCCCCCTCCCCCTGTTTAATCAGAGATTACTCATTATCTTTTCTTCTTTTCTTTTCTTTCTTTTTTTTTTTTTTCTGTAGAGGCAGAGTCTCGCTCTATCACCCAGGCTCTTGCCCAGGTTAGAATGCAGTGGCAACATAATAGCTCACCGTAACCTCGAACTCTTCAGCTCAAGAGATCCTCCTGCCTCAGCCTTCCAAGTAGCTGGGACTACATGTATGCACCACCATGCCTGGCTAATTTTTAAATTTTTTGTAGAGACGGGGTCTCACTATGTTGCCCAGGCTGATCTCTAACTCCTGGCCTCAAGTGATTCTCCCGCCTCGGCCTCCCAAAGTGCTGGGATTATAGTCGTGAGCCACTGCGCCAGCCCCTCTCCCCCATTTAAAAACACCCACAGCCACCACTGCACTTAGAGCACAAGTGCACTCCTTACCACATCCCAGCCCTGTGTGAGTTGGCCCCAGCTACATTCCCCAGTCATTTGCTTGGATTCTTCCCCTTACTCACTGTGGTCTGCCTTCCTGGTCCCCCCCTTTTCCCCTCTGCCTGGAACACTCTTGCTCAGCTGCCTCGGCCTCACTCTCAGGCCCCAGCTTAAATGACATCTCATCACAGGCTTGTGACCACCTACCCTACCCTCATAGCTTCGCAACATCTCTCATTAGCTTGTTT
>RJWJ010044940.1:0-11958 GCA_004363605.1 Indri indri
CGTCTGACTTGTCTCCAAAGCAAGAGCTGGGAAAGGAAGTATTTGACAGTAGGAGCAACAACAGTCTCCCACGCCGCTCAGAGAGTCACCACCAGGATGGGGGAGCCCATGTTTCTTACCAACCGGTCAGAGTCCCTGCCAAACCTATCCCACCACAGGGAACAGTTCGGCCACCTGATACGGCCACACAAAGCTCCTTTAGATATTTCGTAACATTACAGCCTTCCCGTCATTTGACCAACAAACCGCAAACAACTACGTCTCCTTCAAGGGCTTTGCCAGGGAGCAAACTCTTTTCCACTCCAAAATTATCAACGACAACAACTCCTGTTCCATTACACATGTCCAAACCCAACATTTTTACCAAACTGACAGACCAAAGAACTGACCAATTCAATGGCTACGCCAGGGTGTTTGGAAATAATAACCTTCCTGAGCCAAGAAACCCAGTTGGCAGCCTTCCCAATTCAAGAGTTCCTCATTACTCCAACGGAAGACTTCCTTTCTTTATCAACAGGACACTCTCTTTCCCACAGCTGGGAGTCACCGTGAAGCCCCCTGCATCCACCTCTCCTGCCCCACTGACAAGGGAGAGGATGGTTAACCTGGGTCCGTACAATAGGATACATTCCCACAGCACCTTCCACGTGGACTTTGGTCCTCCGGCACCTCCGCTGCTGCACCCTCCCAGGACCATGGCATCACCCTCAACTAACTTACAGAATACCCCACTGGTCTCTCCCACCCGGAGCTCGGCCCCTTTTGTGACATCTTCTGTTCAGTCCTCTGGAAGCTTCCATCAGAGTAGCTCAAGGCTCTTTGCTGGAGGACCACCTGCATCCAAATTCTGGACACCTGGGGAAAAGCCCCAGATTATCACCAAATCCCCACAAACTGTGTCTGTCACTGCCGAGACGGATGCTGCGTTCCCTTGTGAGGCGACAGGGAAGCCCAAGCCTTTCGTTACGTGGACCAAGGTTTCCACAGGTAGGGTGTTTACCCATCTACATCTTACCCAGAGTTTACGTAGGAGGAGGTGACCGGAATCTGACTCCAGGCGGAACTGGAGACTCAGAAAACAATGGATTGGTAGAGCAAAGCTGTATTTTCTTTGCTTAGGTTTATCTCTCGAAATTCTGAGGGCTTCAACAGATAAATTTGGGGAGGAGACATCTGAGAACTTAGATCCAAGCATGTTCCTCTATATTCTTCCAGGGGCAGAAAGGGAGAAGTTAGAATGGAGATGAGATTTTAATGAAGCCGTGGAAACATCTAATAGGTCCTGTGGATAGGCTTTGGGATATTCCGTAATGGGACCCTCTCACTTTTCCTCAATTGGGTCCTGTACAAAAGTCTTCAACCACCCATGTTGGTGCAGAATAGATATGAGGGGAAGTCTGCAAATCCCACCTGCCCTTCTACTGGCTTGCAAAGCTAACCCGGCTTGGTCAGAGATCAGCTTCTAGTCTTCTAAGCACTAATCAGGTGCTTCCTTGACTTGAACCTAGAGAGATGGGTGTATGAGTCTGCTCGGGCTGCCACAACAAAGTCCCGCAGACCAGGCAGCTTAAACACAGACATTTAATCTCTCACATCCTGGAGGCTGGAAGTCCCAGATCCAGGTGTCTCAGGGCTGGTTCCTCCTGAGGCCTCTCTCCTGGGCGTGTAGACGCCGTCTTCTCCCTGCGTCCTCACGTGGTCATCCCTCTGTGCATGTCTGTGTCTTCATCTCCTCTTCGTACAAGGACACCAGTCCTGTTGGATCAGGGCCCACCCCAGTGCCTCATTTTACCTTGATTATCAATTTAAAAATGCTATCTCCAAATGCACTCATGTTCTGAGCTCCTGGGGGGTGAGGGCTTCAACAGATAAATTTTGGGAGGACACAGTGGTCTATCCTTGGAAACTTAGGATGCCCAAAGAGCATTCTTCTTCACAAACTGACCATCCACTTTGTCTGAATGACGAAACAATTTTTAGGGAATATTAATAGAAGAAAATAAAAGCTGAGAGTCACATCCTCCATGAAAAACCATCCCTTTCTTCTCTCTCAACACAATTAGATACTTCATCCCTGGCTTCTGACCAGAGGGTGTGTGTGTGTGTGTGTGTGTGTGTGTGTGTGTGTGTGTGTGTGTTGTTTCTATTTGGACAATACAAAACGATTTTGCAGCTAGCACTTAGCAAACCTGTACTTTATTTGTTCAGGTTTGTCTCCCCAATTTCAGAAGCGTTCTAGAGGCTCCTGGAGGCTCCGAGCCTTGGGAAATTATTTACTGCTCTGTTCAGCTCAGCATTCGAAGTCGTATATTTTTGTAACGATTTCATAATGACTTTTGCTTGAAGTTGCAAACAGAGGACAACATAGCTTTTTTGTTCCAAAAGGGTGACACCTTTGAAGGAACCCACTCCTCTACTGGGAGACCCCATTTGTGTTAATTCTTAGGGTCTTCCATGCCTGGGCCATGTCAGAGCATCTTTGGATCATGCCTTCTCTCCAGATGTTCATGCACGGTTTTTATCTGCATCTCCTGGAATCCTCTCCAAATGCTGGCTGCTCTTCTGTTACCTGGCTCTGGGTTTTAGGAAGTTCTGTCTCAATGCCTGGCAAAATGAGATTTGCTCACGTATACAGAGCATTGTGTTCTAAGGCTGCGGAACTACAGGATGTGATTTTATCCTGCCTTTGCTGCCAGATAAACCACATTAGTTTATTTGTTGAGGCATCAGAGGGAAACACAAGGCCACCGTGTAACTGTCCTGCAATGATGGGCAGGAGGCTACCGTGGTCCTTCTCTTCCATCCCAAACCAAATGGAAGAGACGAGCATCCTGTATCTCTGCATCATAAAATGCCTTGATGAGCATCTGAAATCCCGTGAGTGAGGACCATTATTTGGGAGTCACCTGTCATTTGGGAGGGCTCAAACACAAAGCTGAATGGCTTCTTACCTGCACTGCCTGGAAGGCAGGGAGGTTATACCAGCACCAACCAAGGCCTGCTCCCTGGGACACGGTGAGTTGGGCAAACTCACTCGGCCTCCAGACCTGGTTTTGGAGGAGACAGCTGTGGTCTCAGCACCTCCTATAAACATGCTGTGTAGTTGCCTTGTTTCCGTGAGTGGTCTGTACTGGAATAACCCGTCCGCCATGAAAGCCTCATCGTGGGGAGAGCAGGTGATTTCAGAGGTGGACGAACAGCAGATACCTTGGCAGAGAGTATGAGAATGAGGATGGTGGAGAACTTCCAGGGCTTGAAGCCTTCATCCAAAGGCAGCACTCCCATCTTAAAGAAAGGTATTGGCAAAAGAGTCAGAACTAAAGGCATGGTCCATGGGTGAATCACGGACCCAGGAAGGGGCCAGCAACGTGGAAGAACAAGGGGGTTCTCTTGGGCTTCCCAGTGTTAGAATGTAGGTTTTATTATGTTCCAGTATGGTGAGGCCAACAGATCAGACAGTGATAGCCGTGGAGGAGAGAGTTTGCTGTTCACAGTTCCCAAGAAGAGGGTGCAAGCCACGCTGTGGGGGTCTTGCTGGGAAGCACCAGAGTTGTTCAGGAGGTAGAGAGATAGGGAATAATTTGAGCAAGTGCGATTTTGTGTGTGCTTTCCGTGGGAAGAAACAGTTGATGCTTAGAATGGGGTAGTTTGAGAGATTTCAGCGGGCTCTAGAGGGTCCGGGGATTTCCCTACCTGTCTGCTACCTGACCCTGGGGTAATTAAGGCAGGTGGATGAAGACCCACAGTGTGACAGCCCCATAACGGAGGTGGTTGGGGTGTGGTCTCTGGATTGCTAGGTTCGCATATAAAAAGCAACCTCACAGGAGGGTCTTTTGCTATCTCTAGGAATTGGCTAGCCCTGGGAGGGGTGGACCCTCCCGAGTCAGCAAAAGCTCCAGATGCCAGAGCATCAGGAACACATGGTTGATTTTCCATTCTTTACATACCTCACTTAGGAGAAGGGTCTCCAGTTCCATCCAAATTGTTGCAAAAGGCATTCGTTCATCCTTCTTTATGGCTGAGTAGTACTCCCTGGTATACGTATACCACATTTTGCAAATCCACTCATGAATTGATGGACACGTGGGTTGATTCCACATCTTTGCAGTTGTGAATTGTGCTGCAACAAACATTCAAATGCAGGTGACTTTTCGATAAAATGACTGGTTTCCCTTAACAGTTCGAGATTTAAAAAAAAAAGAGAGAAGAAACACATGGTTGGTACAGACCTTGATGAGGGCAGACAACAGGTCAGACAGGGTGTGACATACGGAAAGCACAGAGAGGAGAGAAATGAGAACATATCTCACTCATGTCTGCCCTCTGGCTAGAGTGGTGAGGAGGTCAGATGTCATCCGGAAGCCTGAGTCCGTGCTCAACTCTATGGGACTGGGCAGAGAGCGACACCATCCAACTCTCTCTCTTGTGGACTCGGGGGCCTCTCTGGGCAGCAGTCGACAACAGCTGCAAGCCTAGGTGTCCAAGCAGGCAACCAGGAGTTCAGGAGACCAGTGTCAACATAAACGAGCAAGGGGCTGTGTCTCCAGTACCTGAAATGAACAGTCAGACCACCTCGGGTGTGCTTGGGTCTCACAATCACTTCTAGAATTCTCCATGAAGCCCATGTTCGCTGTTCTTTGCTGGAAGAAGGTCTGTGTGCCCTGTTTCTTGGACTAATGTAAAAAATGAACAAAAAGGCAAACAAAACATTCTTCCTCTCTCTTTTCTCTTTTTTTCTACAAAAATAAACCTTTTTTTTTGTAGTGAGAACACTTAAAATCTACTCTCTTAACAATTTTCAAGTACACAATATATTACTACTAACTATAGTCACCGTGAATACAATAGATCCCTTGAATTTATTCCTGTGTCTACCTGAACTTTGTAGTCTTTGATCAATGTCTCGTCTTTCCCCCCAAAACCCCCGGCCCCTGGTAATCACATTCTACTCTCTGCTTCTATGAGTTCAACCTTCTTACGTCCCATATAGAAGCGGGATCATGTGGTATTTCCCTTCCTGTGCCGGGCTTATTTCACTTAAAATAATGTCTCCTAGGTTCATCCGCATTGTCACAAATAGCAGAATTTTCTTCTTTTTTAAGACAGAATAGTATTCCATTGTGCAGATAAACAGCATTTTCTTTATGCATTCATCCGTGGATGGACGTGGATTCCACATCTTGGCCGCTGTGAATAGTGTCGCAACGGACATGGGTGTTGCAGACGCCTCCCCAACATGCTGATCTCAATCTCTTTGGATATATACCCAGAAGCAGGATTGCTGATTTATACGGTAGTTCTGTTTTTAATTTTTTGAGGATCCCACATACTGTTTTCCATAATGGCTGTACCGATTTTCTCTCTCCAATTTTGTCTTCTCCATACTGTTCATCTTAACGGGTGTGACGTGGTATCTCACGGTGGTTTTGCATTTCCTCAATGAGTGTCAACAAAAACCTTCTCTCTTGCACATCTGCTTTTGCCGTTTGGGCCACACGTAGGAGAATTAGGTTAATGAGCGAACAATGCTTTTCGGGGCATTATGGAAAGGGCATGGTTTATGTCAAAGCTAATGGTCTCTGTCATTCTACTGCAGGAGCCCTGATGACTCCCAACACCAGGATACAACGGTTCGAAGTCCTCAAGAACGGCACCTTAGTCATCCGAAAGGTGCAGGTGCAAGACCGCGGCCAGTACCTGTGCACGGCCAGCAACCTGCACGGGCTGGACCGCATGGTGGTCCTGCTGTCGGTGACGGTGCAGCAGCCCCAAATCCTAGCTTCGCACTATCAGGACGTCACCGTCTACCTGGGAGACACCATCGCCATGGAGTGCCTGGCCAAGGGGACCCCGGCGCCCCAAATCTCCTGGATCTTCCCCGACAGGAGGGTGTGGCAGACCGTGTCCCCCGTGGAGGGCCGCGTCACGCTGCACGAAAACCGGACCCTGTCCATCAAGGATGCGTCCTTCTCAGACAGAGGCGTGTACAAGTGTGTGGCCAGCAACGCAGCCGGCGCGGACAGCCTGGCCATCCGCCTGCACGTGGCGGCCCTGCCCCCGGTCATCCACCAGGAGAAGGCGGAGAACATCTCGCTGCCGCCGGGGCTGAGCATCCACATCCACTGCACCGCCAAGGCCGCGCCCCTGCCCAGCGTGCGCTGGGTGCTCTGGGACGGAACCCACATCCGCCCCTCGCAGTTCCTGCGCGGGAACCTGTTCGTCTTCCCCAACGGCACGCTCTACATCCGCAACCTGGCGCCCAAGGACAGCGGGCGCTACGAGTGCGTGGCCGCCAACCTGGTGGGCTCCGCGCGCAGGACGGTGCAGCTGACCGTGCAGCGCGCGGCCGCCAACGCGCGCATCACCGGCACCTCCCCGCGCAGCACCGACGTCAGGTACGGGGGCACCCTGAGGCTGGACTGCAGCGCCTCGGGCGACCCCTGGCCTCGCATCCAGTGGAGGCTGCCGTCCAAACGGATGGTGGACGCGCTCTTCAGGTAAATCGTAGGGACCCTGCGCTCGCCTTGCATGTTGGGGACACTCTTGGTGGCCCAAAAGGACACGAGTCCTGGTTAGGATGAACATGCACAGACACTGCTCCCCGTGCGTGCTTTTTTACGCAGTGAAATCTTGTCTTTATGCATTCTTTTATTTATTTAAGAGGCAGGGTCTCTCTCTCTCTCTCTCTCTCTGTCACCCGGGCTGGAGTGCAGTGGTGCCATCACAGCTCACTGCAGCCTGGAACCCCTGGGCTCAAGAGATCCCCCTGCCTCAGCCTCCTGAGTAGATGGGACTACAGGTGTGCAACACCACACCTGAAAAAAAAATATGTATATATAGTTGTTTTTGTTGTTATAGAGAAGGGGGTCTGGCTATGTTGCCCAGGCTGGTTTCAAACTTCTTACCTGGAGCAATCCTCCCACCTCAGCCTCCCCAGTAGCTAGGACTACAAGTGCATGCCACCACACCAGGCTAATTTTTTTTTTTTTTTTTTAGAGACAGGGTCTTGCTATGTTGCCCAGGCTGGTTTCAAACTCCTGACCTCAAGCAATCCTCCTGCCTCAGTTTCCCAAAATGCTGGGATTACAGGTGTGAGCCACCATGCGTAGCCATTGCCTTTATAAAGTAGGATCCAGAATAATCACTTGACCACCCCCCCCATACCTTCTTGCCTGCCCAAATTAAAAAAAAGGAACCAAGAAACTGTTCTTTTAACAATCATATGTTTCATTGTATTTTAAAACATAATATTACATAAAACAATTTAGGTTGCTTTTATTTCCTTTATTAATTTCAATGAAATACATAGATGTTTTAGGCCTTATTTTAATGTGGCATTAATGATACAATGAAAGTATGTAAAAATATAATAAAAATAAAGATGTTTTAAAGATACTGTTACAGCTCCAGGATAGCATACTTGGAATTATAAAAACATATTTTGGGCCAGGCTCAGGGGCTCCAGATTGTAATGCCAGTACTTTGAGAGGCTGAGGTGGGAGGATCGCTTGAGGCCAGGAGTGGGAGAACAGCCTGGGCAACAGAATGAGACCCCATCTCTACAAAACATTAAGAAAAAATAGCTGGGCATGGTGGTTAAAGCCTGTAGTCCTAGCACTTTGGGAGGCCAAGGCATAAGGATCACTTGAGGACAGGAGTGGGAGCACAGCCTGGGCAACATAGCAAGACCCCATCTCTCTATGTAAAGCACACCTGTAGTCTCAGCTACTTGGCAGCTGAGGCAGGAGAATCACTTGAACCCTAGAGTTCAAGGCTACAGAGAGCTATGATTGCACCACTACACTCTAGCCTGGGCGACAGAGCCACAGCCCATTTCAAATTTTTTTTAAAAAAAATGTATTTTGGGACGAAGAAAGCCACCATCTAATCACATACCATCTGTTCCCCAGTATATAGGTTTGTGGCAGTGTTTCTGAACCGGGGGTAATTTTGCCTCCAGGGACCCCTTGGCAATGTCTGGAGACATTTCTGGCTGTCACACCTGGAGTAGTTCCTACCAGTGCCTGGTGGGTAGAGACCAGAGAGGTTGCTCAACACCCTATAGTGCACAGGACGGCCCCACCTCAGAGAATCCTCGGCCCCAAATATCAGGAGTGCTGAGGTTTTAAAACCCTGGACTAGAACCAAAAAGGCTCATGTCTCCTTAATAAGTGTTTCAAAAATAATAGAGGACAGAGATAACAGAGGAAAAGAAAGATGGGTTCAAGTGGTGTTTTCAAGCAGGAAAACATCCCCGTGCAGGATCCACCCCAGGACGGGAGCACAGTCAGTGCTCACGGGTTTGTTCTGTGCAGCTGTTTCTGGGCTTCCAGGGCCCTTCCCGATGTAGGAAAAGGGCTAAGGCGTTTTTCCCCCAGCTTCTATCTTATTTTATCATTATTATTATTATTTGCTTTGCTAGAAGTGCAAAGATTTATTCGTTCAATTTATCCATAATATTTATTGAAAATCTGCTTCACGTCAGACACATAGCAGGTGCTCAGGTACATCAGCGAACCCAGCAGACGGAGATTCCCGCCCTGCTAGGGTTCAGTGCTAGCTGCCACGGCGCTACTTTTATGGATTAATTGAATTGTTTAAATGATATAAATGCAGAAGAGAATTATCTGCATCATTATTTCATGGGTCTCAAAATTATAAAACCTTGTGGCAACTTAGTCACATTTTGTGCAGGATAGGGTTTAGGCTACCCTACACAAAACCAAGTGGAAAACGAAGAAAATCTCTCCAGATATATGTACACTTTAAGGTCCCAATGGTGGAACTCATTATTTAAACAAAATAGAAAATACTTAATGATGGATTTTTGCCAAAGAAAGAGGGTGTCATGGTCAAAAAAGGAGGAGGAGGTTCTGTGTTACCATTTCTTCTCTCTGCCCTTTGGTTTTCAGTGATCTGTGGATATAAGTCCCCTTTATTTAAGCTTAACGCTTTGGCTTCTCATTTCGTTTAATTTTTTTTTTCCAAATTCTTTTTTATTGTATTATTATTATTATTTTTTAATTGCAGAATTTTACAGGGGTATACCCATTTTGGTTACATCATTTGCTGTTGAATCGGCCCAAGTGCCCAGCTTCTATTTTAAATTTTAGATGTGTCTGGGCGGTGCCCAGAGAGAGCTTGCACAGTCGGTCGGGAATACCACGTACCCAGCTCACCCTGGAGCGTCTTTTCCCGCCCGGGGAATGCGCTGCCGCCCGCACGGCTGTTTTCCGTTGACTTTGGCGCATCTGAGCCGGCGCTGAATGGATAACAGCACAAGAATGTCGCTCCGGGAGGGTTTTGAGTCATTCTATCAACATCCCCGTAGAAACCATAAATGCATCATAAATCACCATCTCTGGGGCTTTATTCTTACTAAATGGATTCCGACTAATTACATCCTTAGCGTGGGGTCATTAAACAACCCGTGTGGCTTTTATCTAGGAGTGGGCCTTTTGCTCCACTACTGTGCCAGGACGATTTAAAAATACAGATGATTGGCACTTCCCTTCTTAAAGCAAAGTGCTTCGGGAGGTGTGTTTTTCAGATGTGCCCAGTTTATTCTGATTATAACTAGGGCTAGACATCAGGGCTGCAGGCACCTCAGAATGTTTGCAGACACACACTACCGTACGAGTTTTTGGATCCGAACTCCAAGGCACATTAAAATGTCCTTGCCAGCCCCACACCTCTCATATTCCTTACCACGTTACCTTGACTAGGTTTTCACTCCTGGCCTACAAGACAGTTTATTTGGTCACCGTTAGTATAATAATTGCTTTTAATTATGGTGATCGGGCTGCATCCGAGTGTAGGCAGGTGTTTCCTTTTTAAAGATCTATGACGGTGTCCCAGACATGCAATTAGAATAATGCAGTATTCAGGAAACACTAAGAGGTTCAAACTCAATTATAGCCTCTCCCATTATAATGTAAGTGAAATTGAAAATTCATTGTGGACACTTTAAAAATGAGAACCTCTCCGATCTTTTCACTGGGTCTTTCAAAACATGAGTTCTGAGCGGCTCAATATTTATAAAAATGTCACGTGCATAATGAATTAATAACCCCATATAAATCCTAAATAAATCCTAAATCATCTCTGGGGCTTCATTCTTACTAAGTTCCAATTGTATGACTGGTCTAGTGTAATTAAACAACCCATGTAAGTTTTTTTTTTTTAATCTGTCAAGCCTTCAATGTTGTCTCTTTTAAACTGAAAACCTTTCATGCATATTAACTCAGAGGTGTTTGGACTTCTTGAGAGGAATGTCACGACACCCTCGGGGTTTTAGTCACTGAGTGTCATTCAGCTTTAATTACAAATCCTGGAGAAGCAGGCATTACACCAATATTGCCCAGTGCGGATGAATCCAGTTTTATTAAATAGCTTTGGAACACTGGGCAGAACCAGAATGACATGATCAATGTCAAAGCTGCTTGGTTGCCCCTGGCTTGATAGTGGGCTACAACGTCTTTAAAAAAAAAAAAAACAATTGCCAAGCGTAGAAGTGGTGTCTAAAGCATTTTCTTCCAGAAAGCACTTAACGTTTTTATAAGGTTGACTTGGATTTATTTCCTCCAGGACGGTAGTGTTCCATCTGATTTTGTGGTTACAACACTCTGTGCAACGACCAGGGGACAAATACTGGACACACAGACACATGCATGCCTGTGTGCAAACACGCTAAAGTTTCTGCCTACCTCTTGCATCTTTGAATCCACGGCCAGCCCAGCTGGTCAGACCCTACCAGGAAGTTCTCATTAGCAGGAAATCGCTTTCCAGTGTGTGCTCAATCTTGTCCAGGCTGTAAACGCCCTTGGGTGTTTTGCGGTAGCAGCCGGTGGGCTCACGCTTTACAACCACCTGTTCTTGTTTCACAACCACCTGTTCTTGTTTCACAACCACCTGTTCTTGTTTCATCCCGGTGACCTCCAGCCGCCCTGGAGCATTTGGCACACTGACACCTCCTTCCTTTTCTTTTCTCTCCCTCAGCTTCGATTCCAGAGTCAGGGCGTTCGCCAACGGGACCCTGGTGGTGAAGTCGGTGACCGACAAAGACGCCGGCGATTACCTGTGCGTGGCCCGGAACAAGGTGGGCGACGACTACGTGGCGCTCAAGGTCAACGTGGTGATGAAACCGGCCAAGATCGAGCACAAAGAGGAGAATGACCACCGGGTCTTCTACGGGGGTGAC
Organism: Indri indri; assembly: GCA_004363605.1. NCBI lineage: Eukaryota > Metazoa > Chordata > Mammalia > Primates > Indriidae > Indri > Indri indri. The sequence continues at coordinate 11,201 of RJWJ010044940.1, forward strand.
CTGAAAGTGGACTGCGTCGCCACGGGGCTCCCCAACCCCGAGATCTCCTGGGGCCTCCCCGACGGCAGCCTGGTCAACTCCTTCGTGCAGTCGGATGACAGCGGGGGACGCACCAAGCGCTACGTGGTCTTCAACAACGGGACGCTCTACTTCAACGACGTGGGGATGCGAGAGGAAGGCAACTACACCTGCTTTGCGGAAAACCAGGTCGGGAAGGACGAGATGAGAGTCCGGGTCAAGGTGGTGGCCGAGCCCGCCGCCATCCGGAACAGGACGTACCTGGTGGTCCAGGTGCCCTATGGAGACGTGGTCACCGTCCCGTGCGCCGCCAAAGGAGAGCCCGTACCTAAGGTGACGTGGCTGTCCCCGACCAACAGGCTCATCCCCACGTACTCGGAGAAGTACCAGGTATACCAGGACGGCACTCTCCTGATTCAGAAGGCCCAGCGCTCCGACAGCGGGAACTACACCTGCCTGGTCAGGAACAGCGCGGGCGAGGACAGGAAGACCGTGTGGATCCAGGTCAACGTGCGGCCGCCCAGGATCAACGGCAACCCCGACGCCATCACCACCGTGCGGGAGATCGCGGCCGCGGGCACTCGGAAGCTCGTCGACTGCAAGGCGGAAGGCATCCCCGCCCCGAGGGTCCTGTGGGCTTTTCCAGAAGGCGTGATCCTGCCGGCCCCTTACCACGGAAACCGCGTCAGCGTGCACCGCAACGGCACGCTGGACATCCGGCAGCTGAGGAAGAGCGACTC
>RJWJ010044941.1:0-11961 GCA_004363605.1 Indri indri
GACAACCCCGCCGGCCCAGGGGCTGCCCCTGCTGCAGGCGTCAGGTAACCGCTTTGGTTTCATTTAGCTTGAGCGTTCGCACGTTTACACTGTGGGTGGCGCAGCGCTAACGCTCTGCCGTCACCGGCAACTGTGTCTCCGTGGGTAAAATTTTAAGTGTCAAGGCCGTGTGTCCTCAAATCCTGGACGGCGTTGCAGAAAAGTCACCTTACTGTGGTCCTTATTGTTTCCGTATTCGGGAAACGGCAACATCAGATGCACCTGGCTTTGAGTTACAGGAAATAATTCTGAGCTAACTTGGGCTTCCGTTCCCGGGAAGCCAGGTGGAGGGAAGGGTGCCCACCCACACGTGCCCACGTTCTTCGCGACTCACCAGTCCATGATGTTGGTGGACAACGCGGCGGAAAAGCCCAGGACGTTGAAGCTCATCTCGGTGGCCGTGCACAGCGCCAGCCCTGCCATGACCGGGAGCAGGGACAGGTTGACCAGCAGCCCTGGCAAGAGCACAACACAGGGGACCCGCAGTCACCCACGAGGCCGCAAGCCCCTGCCACAAGCCCGGGTGTGTCCATTCCCCCACTTAGGAAAAATACAGACTTTCATTTTAATTAAAAAACAAATGCCTGTCAGTTTATGCTGGAGGTAAAATAAAGCAAATAAAATCCATCTGCAAGGAAGTCCCCTCGCCCTTGCCAGAGGCAGGTGCCTCCCGAGGCCATGTCAGCCACGCCTCCACGGGTCGCCAGTCAGTCCCCAGGACGCCATGGAAGAGCCTCAGGCCCCCGGGTGCCTCCTCCCAGTCCGTGTGTCACTTGCAAAGTGAGGAGGGGATGGGACGTCTCCCAGTAACTGTGAAAAAGGGACATCGTGGGGCTGTTTGACATGTGTCTGCGTTGAATTTATTCCTTTTGGTTTCCTTCTGCTCTGTAATAAAAAACCTTTACGTGAAGTTTTTGGGAAACCCACCCAATGCTGGGAAATCACACTTACTGCCCACACTTTTATTTTGGAAATAGGGTAGCAGCATCATTTTGTGCCTATTTGATCTTAGATATGAATTTATTTTGAAATTCAAAGTAAAAGAGGAGATGAAGCTTTCATGTTTAGCAAAAAAAAACCAAAGTCACAGTCATCAGACGAGCTCGTGTCGACCCCACGAGAAGATGGCGATCGTCCCCTGTCATAGGGTGCTGCGGTCCGGAGCAGCAACTTAAATTCCCCAGGAAGCCGTCAACTCTTTGTGAGTCAAGCCGACGCAGCAACCCCAGCGCCGCGCGGCCGACAGGACCCGAGCTTGCGAAGGGCCCCGGTCTTCCCAGGAGCATCTTACTGCTGAGCACCCTCTAGGTTCCCCTCACTCGGTCTCGTCCTCTGCTCTGCCTGGGAATTGTGAAATGGTGGACGACGTGCGTGAAAACTGCAGAGAACCAGACACTGATGCCGTCGCATCCTCTAGACAGGACTTGCTCTGGCTCCGGGTGCGTGGTTAGGGGTGGCAGGGCCTTTGTCCAGCTGAAAGTCCGGGCGGCCAAGGCTGCTCCCGGCCACTCCGGCCGCTCCGCTCAGACTCCCATCTGCTGCCCAACAATCGGCAAACCCTCGGGGCCACCTTTCCGAGCCGCCCTTGGCTCTGAGCATGTGATCCCTGCAGACCCGCGCTGCGGCCATTCTCTGGTGCCTCCCCCGCAGGTCTCCTTGCTAAATTTTATCAAGATTCCTAACTGTTCTCAGCAACAGGGCTGCTTTCTTCTAGTTTGTCCACCTGAGGTTTCAAAGTCGCTTGAAATAATTCCTTTTTGTGTGGCTGAGCTACTGGCTCGATACGCAATAAGGTTCACTTGTTTTGCTTATGATTTTTAGGAACTGCTTTTTAGATTTAGATTTGATTTTGTTTTGTGATCACCTGAAACATCTGTGTGGTTCCCAAGGCACATGCCAGAGAAGTCCGGGTGGAGCCCTGGCCCCTCCGCTCTCCTCCCGCCCCTTAGGCAGACAGGACTTCGTCTTAAGATCTTGTTGCATTTTTTGTTAAGAGAAGCAAAGACCAAAAAAAGTGTATCTATTAGCATCTCTCTTAGATAAAAGATTATGCATTTTGTGTATTATTCTGCAACTTGCTGTTTCCATGTAGGAATATCGGATATGCTGTTTTGTAAAGGGCTGGTAAGAAAACCGGGGCATGGGTCCGGCACACAACTGGAAATAACCTGCACATCATTAAAAGGCTGGAGTTTTGTCAATAAACCCAATTTGCTGAGCCTCGGGAAGCCTGGAGAGGCAGGAGCTGGAAGAGCAGTGCAGATAAGGGACCCAGAGGCAGGCGGGGAGGTGGGGACACGGGAGCCCATGGACACACGGCCACGGCCACCGCGCGGGGCGCCCACCAGAGACGCATCCCCATCCTGGGATCAGTGATTGGCACCTGACGTCGTCTCACGTGCAGGTATCCGCCCCGGTCCTGCCTGTCTCCCCACCTGGCGGGGACCAGAGGGCAGGACCCTCCTGGTCTGACCACCGTGTGCCCACACTGGACACCCCGCGCAGAGCAGGCTCCAGGAAACGTTCGCTCACACAGCCAGGCGAGGCGACCGTGACCACAAGAAGATGTCTTGGGAGGGAAAGGAAGGCTCCGGGCCGTGCTTGGAGCAGCCTCCTGCACAGCGGCCCCGGCCAGCGCGGCAGCCAGGCACAGGTGGGCGGAGGAGGGCGACAGCCCCAGCCTGGGGGAAGGGTGGGGCCCAGGAGGGCCCCTCACCTGTGTGTTCCCCCAGAATCATCCGAGACATGATCACGGTGAAGATGGGCGCGGAGCTCTTCACCGTCTCAGCAAACGAAACCGCCACGTTTTTCAGGCTCACCAAACCCAAAACCACTGTCGCAAACCTAAAAACAGGAAAAGCGTCCTCAGAATGAATCATCTGTTTGCACCTACACGACAGCCTCCCCAAGGGCCAGCCCCCGTCCCCTCCGCACCAAGCGAGGACCTGGCCCACTTCTGCGACCTGCAGGTCAGGCCCCAGGAAGGCATCGCTGCCCCGGTGAGGCAGGAGCACAGTATCCTCGAGCCACTGTTAAGTCAGTTTTCAAGGCTGCTCCAGAAAGAATCTGATTAAATACGCGGGGCAGTCAGAGCCGCAAAACCAAGTCCATGTGATGCCCCGAAGCCCGGACAGCCCTGTGGTTTCACAAAGTTCGCACTGAACACACACCCACGAGCTCCTGACGTGACGCCAGGCGGCAGAGTTCCCACTCTCAGTGACGGGAAAGGGGCTTTATATTAAAAATCAGACACTCAACCAAAAACATGAGATTCTTTACCTCATCAGACCCACAAATAGCATAGTCATGATGAAATTGGGCGGATAAGAGAGCCGGGTTTTGTGCTGATATAAACAGCAAGGAACAAATATTTTAATGCAGCCGATGAACGTGGTGGACAGCATCTGCACGGCGCCTGCGGAGGCAGACGGGGAAGCCACAGTGAGCAGGGGACGACGCCCTCTCTGTGCACGGGGATGGGACCCTCGCCCCACACCCCGGGAGGGCCCAGCCCCCATCCTGCCCCCACGCGGGACTCCTCTGCCCTCCCAGGTGGCCGCGGCTGTTCTCTGAGTTTGTCGCGGGTGAGCGCGGCGGCCGGCTCCCGCCCCGCCGCCAGGTGGGTTACCTGCCGGGTGGGTTACCTAGCGTGCTGGGCTCGCCCTCCAGCAGGGACAGGATGTGCTTGTTGAGGAAGAGCGTGGAGAAGCTGAAGAAGAACCACAGCGCGAGGTAGAGGAGCGCCCGAGAGCTCCACACGCCCAGGTCCGACTCGATGACCGTGGTCTCCGTGATGGTGACAGTCAGCACGCTCTCGCCGGGGCCACCCTCGCGCTTGGCAAAAACAATCTTCTCGCTCCGGTGACCACACAGAGAGCCCCAGGTGAGCAGAGACTTTCCTTTCAGCCTCTCCTCGGAGCCAGGAGCGAGCTCCTCCAGCGCGTGGGCTTTTGCCGAGGACATGCTGGTGCCGCCTCGGGAACCGCTCTGCCCCGAGGACGGACAACATGGATCGCAGACGGCCCGGCCGGGAGGATGAGGATGGACGGCGGGAGGCCGGGAACCTGCAAGGGCCTCTTCCCCAGCAAAGTGTGAAACAGAGGCTAAAACGCTAAGAAAAAGAAACACATTACTTATCTGGAACATTTAATGTTCTTAAAATTTGTAATCGCCAATGTAGAATTACTTTAAAAATGTGAAAATGGAACCTGGGCCTTATTTTTAGATGTCTCAGTCCACTTGCCTAAACTTCCCTCTCTTCCTTGGCGGTAGAGAGACCGCCAAGCCCAGATCTCTCTCACCCTGAACTGGTCAAACCAAAAACTTTAGCCCCCTTCTGCCCCTGGCCCTCTAGCAAATCCTGCTGGAACTACGTAATCAAATCTGACCCGGCTCTTTCTCTTCCGCCCCTGCCCGGGCAGGGCACCCCTAATCCTCCCAGGCTGCAGCAGCCCGGCCTCCACGCTCGGCCTCCACCCTCGGCCTCTCAGCCCGTCTTCCCCTCACAGCAGGGGAGGGTCCAGAGCTCTAAGACCGCCTGCCGCCACAGACCCCGTGAGCCCCAGGGGTCCCTCTGCCCCTTCCTTGGCTGCGGCAGCTCAGCCCGGGCCAGACGCCAGCCGTTGCCCCCCGTCTCTGCGACCTTCCCGGCTGCTGCTCCCGGAACCAGCAAAAGCCCCTCCGAGAAAAGATGCTCCTGCCTCCCGCAGGTCTCGTCCTGTGACTGTTCTTGCCTTGCTGGCTCTCCCACGAATGCCTCAACAGACACTTTCTGTATTATTACTTCTTTTTTTTTTTAAGAGACAAGGTCTGGCTGCGTTGCCCAGGCTTGACTCGAACTCCTGGGCTCAAGCGATCCCGAGTAGCTGGGACCACAGGTGTGTGCACCACTGTGCCCGGCAAAGTTTGTACTTTGTCCAGCAATTCCGGCTGTTCTCAGTGGGAGGACCAGCCTACCACTGTCGGAGACGCTGAGTTTCTAATCTATCTGCTGAGTTTTTTATTTCAATCACTGTATTTTTTCAGTTATGCAAATTCTGTTTGGTTCCTTTTCGAATCGGCCTGTTTTTCTCATGTCCTGTTCTTTCCCTTTTCAGTTTCTCCTCTTCATCTTTCATTTCACTCTCTCTGCTAGTCCATTATCCAAAGATTTCAGCCACCCGATCCCAACTTTCTCCGTGCGTGAGCCAAGTCTTGCGTGGGGGCTGTTTCCTGGCGCACCTCGCGTCCTGCACACCTGGCTGTGGGCGTGACTTCTGAACAGGTGTGGGGGTTGCCTCTGCCACCTCCCCCAGGGGTGTCACTGGCCCAGGACCAGTTTTATGCCGCCCGCCTGCCGCTCAGACCTGTGCTGCCTGCGGCTTCTCAAGCGGGACCCCCCTGCCCTCCCGAGATCACGGCACAGCCCGGAACACTCACTGCTTCCCTCCCGCGGCCGGCACTTTTTCCTAGTTGTGGCGACAGATGCCGCCTCCCCTCAGCGGGCCCAGGTCCCACCTCCCTCCTGGCACTGTCCTGCTTGGATTTCTCGTTTCCTGTTTCTGACATCTGGGGGTTTCCTTTCCTTTTTGGGGAGCTCAGTCATGAGTGTAAACGGATGGCTGTTTCTATGTGGCCCCTTCTGTCCTGGGTGTGTGGGACGGCATCCGGCCGTCTGGTGGGCCACGCCGCCGGCCCCAGCCCTCACTCCTCAATTTCCACCTGCAGGTCGGGGCTCCCTCCCCACCTGCAACCTCGCCGCATATTTTTGTATTTTTTATTTTATACATTGTTTATACATAACAAGTATTATATCTTGTGTATTTACATGGAGGGGCTCACACTGTTACCCCCCGCGGGGACCTCTCCTGGCCCTTCCAAATTCCCTGCTCATCTGCCTGCAAGTCGCCCAGGTCCCCGAGACTCAGGGTGACTGAGACGAGCTCACAATGTCCCCCTCACCCGGCGGCCCCGTGCTCCTCGCTGGGCCGGGGGCTCTGGAGTCACAGGACATGAACGATCCCATCCACGGACGCCAGCACGTGGCCCTGGTTTCTGCAGTGGGATCATCCTGCCGGCGCCCACCCCCTACCTGGCTGCCCTTGCCCTCTCCCTGCCCCTCCCAGGTCGGGAGGGCTGTTCCCACCCCGCTCATGGGCTGCGGCGACAGCAGGGACTCCGCCATGGCACTTGTCCCACATGCCACAGCCTCTGAGTTTCCAACACCAAACCTGTGTACGCGGCAGGAGTGGACGCGTGAGAGACACCACAGGACCGACGGTGCCGCAGCGAGCAGAGCTCCAAGCTCTGGGCAGGGGTGGATGAGCCGGTCAACACGTCCCATGTGGCGGCACAAAGAAACTCAAATCCCAGACGCGCACTTCCCAGCCCGCCCCTGGCCAGGCGACTCCTTTCTGCCAGGACAGCGTCTCTCGGTTTTCATCTGAGAAACTCACAGCGCTCCAGGCAGAACTGCTGCCGGCAACGAGGGTCCTCGTGCTCCTCTGTGGGCGCTGTGCTCCCGGGCACCCACGGTTGGGGACGGGAAGAGAGAATCCCAGGGCAGCGCTGACGTTTGCTCAGGATTAACGGCAAGAGACGCGAGGAGTCAGACATCACCACCCACCGATGCGACGTGCTCCTCGTACAAAGAACTTGAACGAGAAGCTGATTTTAAACAAAGACCTGTCTGTGCGGGTCACATCCTTCATCTCGTCACCGTACGACATTGCGCCGGGTGAATACGCCTCTCCCGATTCACCTGTTCTGCCAATAAACATTTGGGCCGCGCTGCTAGGAACATCCTGTGTGCAGCTCTTCATGCGTTTCTGCTGGGTCCGTGCCCAGGAGGAACTGCCTGGTCGCAGGACACGCACGTGGTCAACACTAGAAGGTTCTGTACCGACTTTACTCCCACGACTCCACTAACGCTTGGTCTTGGAGAACAACCGTCTGTCCCTGCGTCCTGTCCGCGAGCCTCTGCCGCCTCCGCGCCTCTCCCTGCCCCCCCGGACAGCAACACCGTGGAGCGTCCTCACCACCAGCGCCTGCGCCCTGCAGTCTCTGACCCTCCCAGGTAGGCTCCTGTCACCGCGTGAGTGAGCCGTGGTCCCTCAACACCCTTCCTGGTGCTCAAACAAGCAGAAAGCGCCAGACTAGCGAAATCAGAGAAGCTCAGAAGAAATTCAAGTTTCAGAATTAGTTTTTGGCTCCTTTGCCAGTACAAGGGCAGCCAGGTGGAGAGCTGCCACCAGGGGCCACCCCTGCTGGGGCCTCCCCACGATGCTCCATGACACTGTCCCAGGTGGGAAACGGATTCTAGACCGAAACCGTCTGGATGTGACTTCTCAAGAATGACGCAGGTGACAGGGAACCGTGAAAGGAAAATTAACAAGCACGTCACCGAGGCTGGTGTTGGTCATAGAGGTGGGGGACACGTGTAGGCCCCGCGACGTTCCCTTGGAAGTCTGCTGGAAGGTGGTGTCTGATGCGGCATTTTGTTAGGACAACAGCAAAACAAAACAAAGCCCCCACACAAAACACAACCGGAGGAACGAGTGACAGCACCTCCAAGGGGCAGGGGCGCCGTGAGCGGGGGGACGGACCCCGCGCGGTCGCAGCAACGCAGGAGGAGATGCGCAGTGGCTGCGCAGGAAGGTGCCGGGTGCCCGGAGCACCACGTGCTGTTCAGAAATAAACGGCAAAACGTTCTTGAGAATGAAACACGGGATGTCCAACCCCACGGTTCTCTCACCCGGGTCACCGTGCTCTGCTCCGAACTGCTCTGTGAACTCCCGCGCAGGGGAGAGAACTCCGTCCACAGCGCTGTGAAAAGTCGCTCTCTACTCTCACGCGTGACACCAGAGTGCGGCTTCTCCACACGCAGAGCGCCAGTGGATGGCGCTGGCGTCCTCCAGCTCCGGTCACTCTGCTGCTCCCCGCTGGAGGCAGCTCAGTCCCAGGCGGCAGGTTGTCCCTATGCTGGGACCCAACCAGCTGCGAACCGCGGTCCCCACAACCTCTCCTTGGGCTCGGTGAACCCACTGGGAAGTTTACCAAACCCAGGAAAGACATGCGTCGTCACGCAGGTGTGGGGACACGGGCGGAGACACACATGCGGTGGGGGCCCTGGTGGCCGCGTGAGCGCGATGTGGATCCCTCGAGAGCTTTATGGCCTTTATCTCCCGCCTGCCCCGCGGCCCCAGGGTGGGGCAGGGTCCCAACCCTGGGACCCCCCGACCAACCTGGGCGCCACCCCCCGAGCTACCCGGTCAGCGTGGACGCAGGAGGGAGCGTAACGATGGGTGACGGAGAGTCCCAGGGAAGGGACAAAGACCAAATACGCTTCCCGCACCGTGGGAGCAAAATCTGCGCTGGCAGAAACGCAGCCTCTCCCCGTCCTCTGAGCTGTGGCCCCAGCATCGCTGACACAGACGCCAGCGTAGACCAGAATCCACTGAGCGATCGTCAAACCTGTGCTTTTATCACCGTTTCAGATTTCCAGCTGCATTAACCGCGCCTTCAGGAGGGCGAGCGGGCGGGCGGCAGCATGAGGGAAGAGGTGAGGGCGGACGGCAGCAGAGCGGCTTCTGCCGGCTCCAACCGTGGGGACCGACTGTGCAGGGCCACAGCCGCACACCCTGCCTCCGAGTGTCCTGCCGGGACCAGGTGCGGACGTCATGCCGCTGCTGCTGAGGGTCCACGTGACGATCCCTTGTTCAGCATCCACGGACGAGCGGCCGGCCAGGCTGGCACCAGCTCCAAAGCCTTCTGCCCTTCTCTTATCAGCCGACCTTTGTCCTCCTGCAAAGCCCACATGCGGTGTCCTCAACCCCCTACGGAACCGCTTCCTGGATGTGCCTGGACCTGCTCTGCGGCAGCTCCAAGTGCGTGTCACCAGGACCCAGCGCCTGGGACAGGCGGGTCCCTGTCCCAGCAGGAGGAGGTACCCAGGGAGACGTCCAAGCGCAGAATTCGCCAGGGCGCACCTGTGTCCCGGCCGAGGGGAAGACGCGTCCACCTGAGCAGCGCCCCTGCAGGTGCGGCGTGGGGTCCCTCACGACCCGATTTGGAGATAGCTGCCGCACCGGCACCTCACCATGCTTCCCTGGCTGTCGGCCGCCTATAACTGGAGCTGATCTGGGGCCTCCGGTGTGGCCCTGTTGGGTGGGGCTGCACTTGCTCTTGCCACGGCAGAGAGGCAGAAAATGAGCCGTGTCACGTGGCACTGTCATAGGACGCAGCAAGTGTGAGGCCCCGGCGACACACCGTCGCCGAGTCCACCGACGTCAGAGCAAGGCCCAGGGCTGGGCCCTGGCACAGTCTGTGCATGTCCACCGACACCTCCCGGAACAGTCCAGCAGCCAGGTCGCGGCTCCACGGGGTGCAGGGACCGGCAGCCTCGTGCCGGGGCACTGCCAGCCTCGCAGAGAGGGGCTTCCGTGCCTGCGTGGTTTCCGTTTCTCACCCGAATTCAAGTGTTTGAACGTGCTGAAGCTTAAAGGTGGGTGTCCAGGTGCAGATGGCGGGTGGAACAGAGACGCCGGTCCCGTCTCGCTCAGCACCAGACACAGGCAAAGACCGCTGCGGAGACGGAGAGGGAAGGAGCGGAAGGAGGAAGCGGAGTCTGAGGCTGAGGACCCCGGGACCGGGGCAGGGGCCTCTGACTAGATGCCAGAGCTGCGCTGCGTGACGCGCCACCGACGGGGGGCGCTATTGTTAAGGAGGTGCAGACGCGCATGGACTCACAGTGTGGTGGGGCGACGTCCGGGAAAACCCATCTTAAGCTGAAAACATCCTAAGTCGAAATGCGTTTACGTCTGGGCCTGGTGGCGCCCGTGGTCCCAGCGACTCGGCAGGAGGACGATGGCTCGAGCCCAGGAGCCCCAGGCTGTGGTGAGCTGTGATTGTGCCACCGCAGTCCGGCCGGGGTGGCACAGCGAGACCGACTGAACACCGCGGCTCAGCCTCACCCCCAACGTGTGCTCAGACGCCCAGAGCAACACACAGCGGGCGAAACCACCTGACACGAGGCCTGTTGTATAGCCGTGTGTTGAATGCCTCATGTACCTTATTGGAGGCTGTACTGAGAGTGGCCATGCGCGTATGTGGAGTGAGGTTTCCGCGGGACGCGCACTGCTTTCCTGTCAGGGTACACTCGAAAAACTGTAAGTTGGGCCATGGTAATTTGGGGACCGTCTGTAATGCAAAAAGGGACCTTGGAAAGTAAGAACAGGACAGGCCAGGTACCAGCGCCACCTGCCATCCGCGGGCAGGTGAGCCGCCCCCAAGCTCCATCCCAAACACCTGGACTCCGGACGGGAAGCAGCCGCGAGGGGCCCCTGCTCTCAGGAGACCTGGGGGAAGTGCCTCGGACCTGCCGCCCCCCACAGGAAGCAAGAGGAGCAGGAGATGGGGCTGGGCAGGCCAGGCTGAGCTGGGTCCTGCCTGGAGGAGGCGGCGGGGCCCAGCTGTGGGCAGATGGAGAAGTGAGTTGCGCCCGAGGATGTTCATGGGTGGTGACCAGCCACAGTCAGAGAGCAAAGGTCACCAAGAGGTGGTGGTGGGGGGGTAGGAACAGCTGCCTGGAAGCTTCGGCAAGGCCGCCAGCCCCAGGACAGATTTAGAGGCCCAAGGACCAGACAGTAAAGCTCCGAGGCAGACGGGCCACCACCCGCAGGGAAGAGAGAGACCGAGGGGCACGTCTGGGGATGAACACGAAACTGGCAACGAAACTCGACGAGGGGTTTGCAGAATCTCAAACGACTCCCCCATGGGATGTGGGCTAATGACGACAGGGACAAGCTGACTTCACCCTGGAGAACTGGCAGGCGCGGCCCTCACCAAGTGGTCAAGGTCAGTGTCACCAGATGCGACTTCGCAAAGCCACGCACCAATGCCGGTTTCTCACCCCGGATGCACGACTGCAAATCTAATCACGAGAATACGTCAGACAAATCCAAAAATATGCAGGTGACAAAGGACAAGGATCAGAAGAGACCGAGGGGACACGACACCCTAATGCGACGTGGGCTCCCAGCCAGGTCACAGAACAGGCAGGGCCCGGCCAGGTGTGGTCCAGGCAGCAGCTCTGGCTTCTGGAACCACAGAAACATTTCACTCACTTGCGGAAAAAAGATAATTAAATCAGTAAGGATAGGCAAGGAGATCTCTAAAATGGAATACAGAAATAAATGAACCCTACGTAAATCAAGTGGCCAACATAATCACACTGCAGGGAGAAGAACAGGAACTGACCCAAGAAACTTCTAGGTGTGGTGTCGGAACGTGTGTGCTCAGGTTAAAGCAGAGAGAACCCTAAGCGCAGTTGTGGGTTAGCAATTCTGGATTGAGCGACCAAGTGATGTGTGCAGGCCCTGGGAGACAGACACGCGCATGCTGGCTCTGCCCGCGGACAGCCCGGAGGCAGTGCCACCCGGCAGCACAGCCAGCCCCGCACGTCCACGGGGACAGTGCCCAGGACGAAGGCTCAGTTCAGAGGGACACAGGGCCATGGGGCCCTGGGCCTACCCTGGGGCAGTCGGAGGGCCAAGCCTTCCAGACACATCCCAGTGGCTGAGCCTACATTCACAGAGAGCCAAGCCACCGCCTGCTGACGAAAGGTCACACTTTTAATTGGAGTTCCCCAAAAACCTTCATTTCTATTTAACTTTGAGACTTTCAGAGCTCACCTGAGCCAACCAATCCGAACTCAGCTACATCAACCAATCAGAATTCAGCTGCCTCCACCAACCGGATCTAAGCAAGTTTACATCCTTCATTTGTATAAACGGACCTGTTTGGGAACTTGGGTGGGAACTTTTGCTATAAAAACTGAGTCTGGGGCCGGGTGCGGTGGCTCACGCCTGTAATCCTAGCCCTCTGGGAGGCCGAGGCAGGCGATCGTCCTGAGCTCAGGAGTTCGGGACCAGCCTGAGCAAGAGC
>RJWJ010044942.1:0-11957 GCA_004363605.1 Indri indri
CCTCTCCGGTGCGGGTAAACAAGCCAGTGCGCATGCTCGTTGCTGACTCATTGCCTTGCGTAGCCCAACCTATATAAGCCTGCACCCTTCCGCTTTCGGCGTCTTCCGCATAATGTAAGTTGTAAGGAGCCTCAATAAAGCACGCTCAGAAGAACTCCGGTTGCCGCGTCGTCCTTGCTGGCGAGGGGGCGCGACACAAGAGCCTAACCTTAATGGGCTGAAAAGGGTAAAAAAGGTAAGGGGCAAAAATTGACCTTGAGAAATTAATCTGTGATGGAAAAAGCAGAAGATAGGGTGGCAAGAGCAATGGACATCAGAATATGAGCAATATCTTTAAGGAAACAGAATAATAGAGTTACGGGGTGACAGAAGCAGCTGGTGACAACAGAGAAATTGAAGGCACAAGTGAGAGAGAAGGGAGCAAGCTAAGAGGGACAGGGAATGAGGCTGGTGGAGTCTTCAGCTTTGAAGAGGAACAAGAGCAATGGTTCTCAGTGCAAGAGAGAGAACAGCAAAGATACAGCCCGAGGATGGGGAAGGAGTAAGTTAACGGTGTGCATCCCTGAGGGCCTTTATTTTCCTAGAGAAATAGGAGATGAAGTTAGCTTTCAAGAGTGAAGAAGATCACGGCAGTGTTGAGAACCTGAGGAAATTGAAAGGTTTAAAACATCTATTGTGAGAATTGGAAAAAGGAGCTAAATAAGAACGAGACACACTGGAGCAGCCCTGAGGGTTAGCACTGAGTTAGGAAAACATGGATTTGTTGTGGTGTTAAATGCAGTATCAGTGATCATCTCCAGCAATGGAGATGAACAAACAAAATGGATGATAATGAGGAGGCCAATGATGATATTCACAACCACAAAAACTAGCATGTGCCAAGCAATTCAGAACTCTGTCCTGAGCCAGCACTGTGTAGTGATGAAGTGAATGGGCTATGTAGTCAGACTTCCTGGGTTTGAATCCCAGCTACTCTACTTCAAGCTATGTGAACTTGGGCAAGTTACTCAACTCCCTCTGTGTCTCTGTTTTATTATCTGTCAAATGGGTATAAAAATAATAGTTCCTACCTTATTAGGATTGTTGTGACAATTAAATCAGTTAATTCATATACAGCATTTTTGTGATTTCTATTTTTCAATTTAATTTAACTTTTTGGTATTTTTTATTGTTATAACATTGTTGTAAATACTCCTTTAAAGTATTTAGAACAGTTCTGGGCATATAATAAGCACTTGTTAAATGGTATTTATATATTACTACAGTGTTAAGGCCAAGTTGAGGGACACAGGAGTTCATAAAGTTACAAAAATATCACAACTCTCAGCACATAGCCAAGAGTAGAATAATCCTTGAAAAGCATCAATATAACCATAGTGCTATCAAAAGATCAAATATAATCTCAACTACCAACCATACCTATGACAGACATCCTTTTTCTTATATTGTTGAAATCCAAAAAGGCAAGCAATTGATAAGTAACTAGTGTTCCCAACTCTTCTATCGTTATCGTCTCCGGGGTCCGAGACTTAAAAATGAACCCAAAATTTCTGGCAGCAGTCACTAAAGCCCCTTCATCAGGTGATTGAACTTGGTAAGTCAGCTGTCCTAAAAAGAAAAGAAACCAATGTATCAATACTGAGAGTAATAACTAATATTCATAGAATTCCAATACCAACTCCAATCCATTCCTAACACACAACTCAAGCATCAGCTCTAAAAATCTCTCCTATTCTCAGACCTTTTCTACTTACCAATAGCTGAACCAGGCACCTATCTTCTGGGACGCCACAGGACTCCACCATAGCTCTTGGCATCTTATAGGAAAATATGCATTTCTGAGTCTGCCTTTCCATTGTGCTGAAAGTTTCTTAGATCAGAAACAACACCTTTGTATTTTCAGTGACTAGAGATGTGTTCTGAATGTTTTACAAACTAAAACATTTTGATATATATTAATTTGCATAATCCTCAGGGCAAGCCTTTGAGGTAGGGATTATTAAAATTATTATTTTCATTTTATAGTGGTGGAGGCTATGACTGAAAGAGGTTACATGATTTTGGCAAGATCACACAACCAAAGAGTGATGAAGCAGGTACCCCGAATTGCCCTTCAGTCTGCCACTAATGACCACTTTATGAGAATGCATACAAGAAATCCCTTAAAATGCAAGGAATCGAACCAGGATGTTAATACTTGTTACCTGATATTGTGAGTGTGGTAGAGTAGGAGTAAGCCAGGAGAGGAGAGAAAAAGAACAAAATAAGAAAAAATAAATAAAAATATACTTTTAAAACAGCATGTATAAAACAAGTCCTTCTATAAAAAAATTATATCATGTTTATAGGTAAAAATGAATTAGAAAAAGTAGGCAGAGCTATTAACAGAATCATATTTACTAATTTATAGTGATGTCCAAAATAAATTGTTAAGAAAACAAGTTCCATATTAGTGAACATACTGTGATTCCTTTTTGTTAAAAAGAAATAAACCATTACCTATCTGCATATTTTCTTGTACATATCTATGAGCAAGCAAGTGGAAAGGGTAAAATGATACATACCAAATGTTACCACTGGTTACCTCTGTAGGGGTGAGGTTGGAGTTCAGGGAAAATGTGATTAGGTTTGCTTTTATAAATCTTTGTGTTGTATTATTTCAATTTATATAATGGCATGAATGAATTTTTGAAATTCAAAAAAGGAAAAAACTTAAAGCAATTACTTGGTCTACTCTGAAATGATATAATAACTTCTACTTCTGGCAACATGGTAGACTAGGTGTCAGGACCAACTCTCCTAATACAACTATAAAAGCATTTTAGTATTCTTGAATACATCCATGAGCTGGAAAGAAAGCAAGAACTATTCAGGTCAGAGACTGAGAAAAAGAATACAGGTGGAATAAAAGAAGCACTATAGCTAGCTTTTGCCTTGAGGGCATTTTCTGAACCAGGAGAACTTGATCTTTGGTTTTCAGTCTCTTTGGGCTTGGGTTAGAAAAGGCATAGTCCAAGGCCTGCCCAAGATAAGAAGTTTAATGAAAGACTGCCTCTTAAAACTGTGCCCTCCAAAGACTACTCTCAATATGTGGGTGAACTGGAGATCCATGTCCCCTTTAAGAGGGCCTGCAATGAAAACTGCCCATCTGGAATGCTGCTTACATTTGAAAGGAGAAAAAAGTCTGCTGAGAATTTATGAACAAAAACTAACTCTCATGTGTACTCTCATCATAAATTCACAATATCTGGGTGGCCTGAAAAAAATCAATTTGAAAATTTCATTTAAAAATGTTCCTGTATTAAACATTGATTGAAGCAAATGTAAGTCCTTTCTCCGGAAAGGAACCAGCTGGACCCAAGGAATTTCTACAAATTAAGTTCCAGGTAAAATGGTCAGTTTACAGTGAAAAGTCATTAAAACAGCAATAAACAAAGCCTGAGAACCAATAGAAACAACAGCAAGTAAAACCTGACAAATCTTTAGATATTGGAATTACAGAAATGGCACATGCAATATATTTAATAAATTTCAAGAAATAAAATAGAGGCATGAAATTAAGCAGATTTGAAAAAGAACCGAAGACCTTGTAGAAAGAATTAGTGGACTGAGAAAAAATAGAGAAAATTCTAGAATATATCCCAGAGAGACAAAGAAATGAAAACTGAGATAACGGTTAAAAGACATAGAGAATAGTGTGAAAATATCTAACATTGACTATCTAATATAAGAAAGAAAATGGATTAGAGACAATATTTGGAGAAATATATAGATGAGAACAATCCAGAAGTGACTAAAGATGACATTATAAGCAAAAGATAATTTTTTTTAATTCACACCTATACTGCAAAGCATAAAAGAAGAAATCTTAAAAGTAGCCAAGGAGAAAAGACTGATTACTTTCACTCCGTGATTAGACAGACAGCTAACTACAGACTAACAGACATCATGGCCAGAGTACACTGGAATATCTTCAGTGTACTAAGAGAAAATTATCACTTTAAATTTCTGCATACAGCAAAAATGTCATTCAAGAGTCAGGATGAAATAAAGTCATTAGACACGAAGTTTTTTAGAGTTTACACTAGCAGGCTCTCACTAAAGGAAATTCTAAAGAATATACTTCAGGTCAACAGCAGATCAGAGATGAGATAAGCATTGAAGAGCAGAGAAGTTAGTAAATATGTGGATGAATTTAAACAAAACATCAATTCTAAAAATAGTAAAAATAACATCTGTAGGATTAAAAAGGAATTAAAATACATGGCAAGAGTACTATGTGAGTTGGGTCAGATTGATTAGTATTAAAGGATTGTGAGATCTTTGTTTTGTTCAAAAGAATGTTTAGGTTTTGATAAGTTGATTATGCTAAAATGCCTAAATTTTCCACTAAAAGAATACAAATGACAGTGTATTATTTCCAAAGCAGCAGAAGTAAAAATGGACTAAATCTATAGTAAGACAAAAAAGGAAAAACTAAGAGACAAAAGTTGGGACAAGTACGAAATAAGATGGTACAAAGAAATCTAAATATGTCAACAATTACATATGAAATACTTAAAATCTAAGTATATATAATAAAGATAAATGGATTAAATGTTCCAATTAACCTTTACATTAATAATCTTTCTGGAGTTAAGAAAAAGATTTATACCTTGATAGGGGTAGTGATTGCATGGGTGTATATAATTGTCAAAACTCAATAAACTAGACACTTAAGATCTGTGCATTTTAGTGCATTTAGTTATATCACAATATGAAAATTTTTAAATGATACTAGAAAAGAAGAATAGATATTATCAGTAAACTAAAAATTTGAGAAATATCTGAAAGATAAAAAATAGATGTGATCAATGATGAAACAAGAATAGAGAAAAACACAGCTCGAAACATGTGCAAAAGAAAATGAATATAGAGGTAAGAGCAACTTCCAAAGATTCTCCAAATTCAGAGTCTACAAATGAGAGGAGCAGAAGTGGTCTTGGGGACATGATTAATGAAATTAATTGAAGAATTACTTCAGTACTCCTGCACCATTTGGGCTCCTCCTCCTGTCATCTGCAGTGACATTTGCCCCCTGGTTAAAACCTTGAAAATGCTGAGGGATGGACACACTTGAAACTCGGACTTGGTGGGGGGGCGGCAAGGGCAACATACATAACCTAAACATCTGTACCCCCATAATATGCCGAAATAAAAATAAATTAATTAATTAATTTTAAAAAAACTTGAAAATGTTCTTCTACACAAAATGTACAATCTGCCTAAGGAAGCCTCCAAAATTCAAGTGCTAGGGCTAGAGACCAAAGCTGAGCAGAGCCTGAAGTAGCTTCAAAATTCCATAAGGATAAAAGAAAGAAAAAGAAGGGAAGGAATTCATTGATTGATAATTTTCTTCCAGGCCAGAACCTTACATACAACTCTCTCTCAGATGGGAATTCTAGCTCTAGGTCTGGAAATACAAGATAGCAACACCAGGTATCATATGAATTCCAGGAGGGCAGAACCCCACAACCAGAAGACAGGCTACATGTTCTGTTTCCAAGTAGACAGGCCACTGTAATTAGAATCTACACTCACCACGCAGGGATTTTCAAACATAAATAAAAGCAGGCAACCACAAATCATCAAACATTTGGGAACAACATGAAAGTTAGTCACGGAACTCAAAACAACAGAAGAATATTCAAAAAAATGAAACAGAGGGAACAAAAGAAAATTTCAAATTAATGTATAATGAATATCCTCAAAGAGGTCTAAGAGAATATCATAACATTAAAATAAAAACAGGTTGATATTTTTTAAAAAAACAGAGTTTGAGAAATGAAATAAACTCAAAAGCAGAGATAAAAGAAACTTTCTTACAGACATATCTCCAGAGGAAAAGAAAATAAATAATTATTGGCATTAGTATTATAAAGATCAGTTAAGCTCATAGGTACAATTATGTGAGTCCTGACGGTGACTAAAATCTGAAGAATGGGTTAGTTCAGAACCATTGAGGACAAAATTACGGCTTGAATGTATCCCAATAGGGAAAGAACAAAAAAGATATGTGTGTATATATACACACACACATTCAGCTCTCTTTATCCGCAGGTTCCACATCTGCAGATTCAACTAACCAGGCCCTTTCCGTCGGTGATTGGTTGAATCCGCAGATGCAGAACCTGGCAAATATGGTGGGACAACTAAGGGACTTGAGCATCCATGGATTTTGGCATCCTGGAGGAGACAGGGAGGGTCCTGGAACCAATCCCTGCAGATACGGAGGGCCAACTGTAGTTATATATAAAGAGAGACAGAAAGATACAATTGTATATATGCACCTATATATGAACAAATACACACACATATGTCTATATATAATACATTTCGCTTTTGAGTTGACATTACTTGGATAGTAATTTTAACTCGATAGCTGGTAGCAGAAAAAAAAATTAAACTTATAAAGGGAATAGATCGGGCTCCCTGGGAGCAAGAAGCTGATTCACTACACCACTATCTACCTGCCTCACAGCTTCAACATTTAAAATGACCCAGCTGGTTTGGTTCTATTCGATGAACCTTGAGCTCCAAACAACCACCTTTCAAGTATGAGGACTTGTTCATAATGAGGACTAAATAAAACTATTCTAATATCAACGTAAATTTATCTCCCTTACCTGGAAAATTCATTCTAAGCATATAACTCATGGTCATCTGCATCTATTAGACATGTGCTCTAATAATGAGAGCTATGTGACCCAATTGTATTTCCTTATTTGTCCTGGCTACCCTGAAGCTCACAGTCAAATGTGGTGCCTAATCATAAGAAACATTTTATCCCCTTTAACTGCCACACTTGGGTCCTCATCTTTTCATTGCCCCTATTTTTTTTTCAAGTCTCTCCACATTTTTTCAAAAATATTTGGGATAAACAAACAGTAAGGAAAGCTAGTAACAGGTAAACCCCTTATGCAATGTTTCTACCTTTAATTTGAAAATCCTTCAAACTTAATATCAGCTCTGATATTAAAAACCAAAAACAAAACACAAGCCCACCATGCAGACACACTTTTCACTTACCTGCACTATTCTCTTCCGACATTACAGTGTGGCAGAGAGCAAGCAACCTAAGGAACTCATGCACTTTGGGATCACCCAGTTTAACGGACTCCGTCAGACGGTGGTCAAAGAACTGAAATGTTCTATCTGCTTCGGATTTGACTGAGAAAGCCACAGGCTTTTTTTTCTGTAGGAGAAGAACAACAACAACGACAAATTGTAGTCCTCGTTCCAACAATCATCTTTTAAAATTCAAAAATACTTCCTCCAAGTATTTTTAGTGCTTGTGTTATTTTGCAGCCCCAACTGTCTGGCACTAAAATGGCAATTTTATCATTACTGTTAAATATAATCTTCTCATTGCAGAAACATGCACCAAAGCAGTGAACTTTTCAAAAATATATGGGGAAGAAAAATCTCTGATGGCTGTACAGATCCTCAAATGCTCACTGCAAATACAAAATACAAAAAAAGCCCAGGAAACTGAAAGTTTTTTTCAAAGCCTATTTGATAGCAAAACCTGACCTGATTTGAACTCATTTTGGCAGTAATGTCTGACCTGGGATGGTATGTGCCTAACTAAAGACTTTTTAAAAGCCTATTTAATACTTGTGAATTAATATTTTCCAATGTAAAAATATCAGTGTGTTTGATTATAGGATACTTTCTCAGATCCCACTGGAGATATTGCATAATATAATGGCATATACACCATATTATCTTTCTACAACCAGAAAATTCTGAATTTCTAAACACATCTGGCCCCTACATTTTGGATAAGGGATTGTGAACTTGTATCTATCTCATGAGCCAGCCTACAGAAGTTTCTACATTGAATACTTGCATATAAGAGCTTATCAGATGCACAGCCCACATTGCCTCCCCTGGGATTATTTCTAGAATTTTTATTCCTAAAGACTCCATTATAAACATTTGGGTGCAGGTGTCTTTTTTATAGAGGGTCTTTTGTTCTTTTGGGTAGATGCCCGGTAATGGGATTGCTAGATCAAATGGTAATTCTACTTGTATCTCTTTAAGGTATCTCCATATTGCTTTCCACAGAGGTTGCATTAGTTCGCAGTCCCACCAGCAGTGTATGAATGTTTATAGCAGCACAATTCACAATTGCAAAGATGTGGAAACAACCCAAGTGTCCATCAATACATGAGTGGATTAATAAAATGTGGTATATGTATACCATGGAGTACTATTCAGCTTTAAGAAACAATGGTGATATAGCACCTCTTATATTCTCCTGGATAGAGCTGGAACACATTCTACTAAGTGAAGTATCCCAAGAATAGAAAAACAAGCACCACATGTACTCATCATCAAATTGGTATTAACCGATCAACACTTAAGTGCTCATATAAGAATAACATTTATTTGATGTCAGGCAGGGGGGAGGAGGGAGGAAAGGACAGGTATATGCATACACAAAGAGTGCAATGTGCACCATCCGGGGGATGGACACGCTTGAAGCTCAGACTTGAGGGGGCAAGGGCAACATACGTAACCTAAACATCTGTACCCCCATAATATGCTGAAATAAGAAAAAAAAAAGAAAAAAGAAAGACTCCATTAGTTTTTGCAGTTGATTCTAAAGTCAAAAGAAGAGATGCTATTATAACTACACAGGTGAGACAAGAGCCACAGCGGTGTCTGCCAGTATAAATAAGTTTCCCATGTGAGGGACCCCCTAGTCGTCAGTCAGATAACTAGGCATTAGGCCATCCTCCAGGGCAAAGAAGCAGTATCCCACGAGAGGTACACTGTAAACACCCAAGTCTAGCTCCCCTTCATTTCCCATCAGCACAGGGCTGCTAGCTGCTCTGCGACTGGAATCCCAATTTGGTTGGGGGCTCTCAAAACACTTGTACACTGAAAACCAAAAAAACACTGATAAAAGGAATTAAAGAAGATATAAATAAATGAAAATACATCCCACGGTCATGGATTGGAAGACTTAATAATGCTAAAATGCCCATATTACCCAAAGTGATCTATAAATTCAATGCAATCCCTATCAAAATCCCAATGGCATTTTTTTTACATAAGTAGAAAAACAAGCCTAAAATTCATATGGAATCATGAAGGACCCCAAATATCCAAAACTATCTTGAGAAAGAACAAAGCTGGAGTCCTCACATTTCGTTATTTCAAACTATAGTATCAAAGCAGTATGGTGCTGGTATCAAAAGCAGACATATAGACCAATGGAATGGAATAGAGAACCCAGAAATAAACACACACTTAAACAGTCAAATGAACTTGGACAGGGTGCCAAGACTACACGACAGGGAAAGGACAGTCTCTTCAACAAACAGAGTTAGGAAAACTGGATTTCCACAAGCAAAAGAAT
Source organism: Indri indri (assembly GCA_004363605.1). NCBI lineage: Eukaryota > Metazoa > Chordata > Mammalia > Primates > Indriidae > Indri > Indri indri. The sequence continues at coordinate 9,410 of RJWJ010044942.1, forward strand.
AAAATTGGGCCCTTATCTTACACAATACACAAATATCAACTTAAAATGCATCGAAGACTTATATAAGCCCTGGAACTATAAAACTCCTAGAATAAACCAGTGGAAAACCTTCATAACATTGATCTTGGCAATTATTTCTTGGATATGACAACAAAAGCACAGCCGACAAAAGCAAAAATAAATAAGTGGAACTACATCAAACTAAAAAGTCTCTGCACAGCAAAGGAAACAATCAACAGAGTGAAAAGGCAGCCTATGGAATGGGAAGAAATATTTGCAAATCATATATCTGATAAGGGGTTAGTAGCCAAACCATGTAAAGAACTCCTACAACTCATAGAAATAGAAGAAAGAAAGGAAGGAAAGAAGGAGGGAGGGACAGAGAGGGAGGGAAACACAGATAATTCAATTTAATAATGGGCAAAGGACTCTAACAGACATTTCTCCAAAGAAGACATACGAATGGCCAACATGTATATGAAAAGATGCTCAATATCACTAGTCATCCAGGGAATGCAAATTAAAACCACAATGGGGTATCATCTCACACATGCTAGGATAACCATTATTTAAAGAAAGAAGAAAAGAAAACAACAAGTACTGTGTTAAGAATGTGGAAAGATTGGGATCCTGGTATACTGTGTAGTAAGAATGCAAAATGGTCTAGTCATTGTGGAAAACAGTATGGAAGTTCCTCAAAAAATTAAAAATAGAACTACCATATGACCCAACAATCCTTTTTCTTGGTATATATCCAAAAGAATTGAAATCAGGATCTTAAATCTTTGCACTTCCATGTTCATTGCAGCATTATTCACAATAGTCAAAAGGTAGAAACAACCTAAATGCCCATGAACAGATGAATGCCTAAAGAAAAGATGACATATACATACAATGGATGTATATGCCATTAAAAAGAAGAAAATCTTGTCCCATGGTACAACATGGATGACTCTTGACATTATGTTAAGTAAAATACACAAAAGGACAAATACTGAATGATTCCACTTATACGAAGTTATCAAAGGTAGTTAAACTCACAGAAACAGAAAATAGAATGGTAGTTGTCAGGCACTGGGGGAATGGGAATATGGGGATTTGCTGGGCATTCAGTTGGTTGGAGTTTCAGTCACGCAAGATGAAAAAATTCTAGAGATCTGCTGCGTGTTTATAATTAACAGTACTCCACATTTAAAAATTTGTTGAGGGTAAAAAATAAAAACAAAATGAAAAAAATAGAGTCCAATAAAAAAGAGAACAAAATAATGGGAAAAGATTCAATAGTAAACAATATCCCTGTTAATTCACTGACTTCTGGAACGCACAAAATGTACTTTTAAAAGTTTATGACTCAAGCACTAGTCCTGTAATAATGTCTTTGCAAAAACATCTGACTGGAAAATAATTTTGATATATGCTTTGTCTTGGAGACTATAAAATAATATTATTTTATACTACATCCAAGTATATGAAAAGACCTATATATAAGACATTCAGTTACTTGTGTTGGTCCCAGAGTCATAGAAACTTATTTAATCACAGATTGCTTGTTCATGTAACAAATTTCGAACATAACTACATTAGAAAATTTAAATATATATAATTTAAATATATTTAAATAAATAAACAGATTTATATATATATATATATATATATATATAAACTCACTAGTAAGTTCTAAAATATGCACTGGCCTTAGACTTCTCTAAAACACTCCAGGGAAGAAACTAAAGCCCAAAGATATCATAGTCAGTCAAACTGTCATTCATATAAAATCAACAGACAGTTCTGCACAAATATTTCTTATGAACCATTCTTGAAACTATAGTGTCAACTCCAGCCAATAAAAAATAACTGGAAAAACTATGATAAAGGGACTTAGTGGTGAACACCAAATAGATTTAACTGAAGGAGTGGGTCTAAAACAAATGTAGAAACTAGGATGACAAAATGTAAATAGGACATACTTTGACTATGTAGAAAAGATAGCTAATTAAAAATGGCAGAAGATGCTGATTTCCTCATTTTAATATTTGAAGGCCAGAAGATGTCATTTAAAGCTTCAAACCAACAATATAAATTTATATATATATATATATTTAATATTATAAGTGTCATTAAGAAAAATATTAGGAAAATATGAAGGAAAGGAGAAATATAATTTCATCATTGTTCATATTAGGAAATTGATAGACACTACCTTAAGGAAAAAAATTAGAGTATTATACAAACTCTTGAAAGTATACAGTAGAAAAACAATAAAATATTTCCCTAAATATTAAAAGGAATGCACACATATACACACACAGAAAAATAAAGAGTTCATATAGGGAAAGAATTATCAAAACTTATCACTAGAGTGGATAGACAGCCCACAGAATGGGAAAAAATATTTGCACTCTACACATCTGACAAAGGGCTGATAACCAGAATCTATCTAGAACTCAAAAAAATCAATAAGAAAAAATCAAACAACCCCATCAACAAATGGGCAAAGGAAATGAACAGAAACTTTTCAAAAGAAGACAGAAGGATGGCCAGCAAACAT
>RJWJ010044943.1:0-11957 GCA_004363605.1 Indri indri
AGACTTAATAATGAGCACAACAGTTACCATTGCCGGAGCGCCCACCACTGCCTGGCACCTCAGTAGATTTTCTTGTTGAATCATCACGGTCCCTCCATGAAGTCATGTCATTATCTCCATTTCACAGGTGAGGGGCTGAGGGACAGAGGGGTTCGCTCACTTGCTCAAGATCATAGAGTTTGTGGATTGGCAGAGGCTGGGTTGAAACTCAGGCATGGGGGACGCCAAAGGCCATGATCTTGACCACAAGGGGCAGGGGGAATCCAAGGGGCCCTCCTTCCTTTTGCATCTCACCACTAATGGGTTTGCTAAGTTTTGTGTGCCGGGCCGTGGGGAACCTGTGCCAATGTGGGCCCCGCAGGTTGGTATTCCCCCAGAGGGTGAGCAAAGGAGGTGTGGAGACAGACAGAAGTTCCTACAGGAGCAGAGAAAGCAAGACAAGGCCCAGGAGATCTGTGCCTTTTGACTTTAAAGGAGCAGCATGCAAATCATATTCAAAGCAGTATGCAAATGAGATGTAAATTGCACCAGAATGAGCATCTGTTATTTTTGCGTCAATGGCTCAGGCGCTTTTGGGTGAGCCCTCCCCAGCTTTCTCCCAGGGTTGTCCAGGGTCAGGGTCCCTTGCAGGGGCTATTAACCAAACTTGAGAAGTAGCATGTGCCTCCCCCAAGGCAAACTCGGCTCTGGATAGGGAGGGGTGCCTGCCTACTGCATCTAGGTGCGTCCTTAATTCAGACATTCATCTGACAAATGCTTGTGAGCACCTACTTGGGAAAGGTGCTGGGGTAGATGCAATAGACAAGTAGGAGACTCTTCTAGCCATATACCCTCTAGTTGGGGAAATAAATAAATCCGGTATTGTCTAGAGCCTAGACCAGGCTTTCTCAACCTCAGCGCTATTGATATTTTACAACCAGGAAATTCTTTGTTGTGGGGGGTTTTCGAAGCATTGTGGAATATTTAGCTGCATCCCTGGGTTCTACCCATTAGATGCCAGTAGCAACCCCTGAGTTGTGACAACCAAAAATGTCGTCGGGGGTGGGGCAAAATCACCTCAGTAGAGAACCACTGGCCTTAAGCGCTTACGAGCACTTTGGGTGAGTCAGCACACTCCATGGGCTAAGGATTTACCTTTAGGATGCGTGTTGTTCTATATTTTTGTATTTTAACCATTGTGGAAGGCAGTCTTTCTGAAATTTCTCATCTGATTTTTTTTTTAAGAGACGGGGTCTCCCTCTGTCCCCCAGAGTGGAGTGCAGTGGCAAGATCATGCAATCCTCCCACCTCAGCCTCCCAAGTAGCTAGGGCTACAGGTGTGTGCCTCAACGCCTGGCTAATTTTTCTTATTTTTTTGTAGAGATACTCTCACTATGTTGTCCAGGCTGGTCTTGAACTCCTGGCCTCATTTGATCCTCCCGCCTTGGCCTCCTGAATTGCTGGGACCACAAGCATGAGCCACTGCACCTGGCCTTCTCATCTGATTTCTTTCCACCAAGTGTGAACTTCCCTGATGCCCCAGGCCACCACTCTGAGCACGCGCTGTGATTCAGTCCGGCCTCCAGAGGTTGTTGGGGAGGATGGACGTCACTCCCAAACAGAATGGCCCCAGCCTGCCCAGCCCTTTGGATTTGCCTGTCTGCTCTTTAGCATCATTCTACCTCTTCTTCCCTTGTCATCGAGTGGGCACTCGTGGGACTGTCAGACTCCTATCTCCGTTGGCCCCTATTCCCTTTGATTGGCAGCTTCTGGGAGTTCAGAAACTAGATTGTGCAGATCAATGTTTTTCTAACTGTGCCCACCAGCACCGGGAGTCCTGAGGGGGCCTCTCGGAAGCCCCCGGGGGATGGTGGTGGGTGGGAGGGTAAGAGGGGCTTTCGGGAGGCAGGAGGAGCACAGCGGGCAGGTTTCCCAGTCCCCACCCACCGTGATCGCCGCAGCAGCTCGGCTGTGCTTGCAGAGTCATTGAGCAGCCTGCTCGGCTGTGCAGCAGCAAGCTTTGCTGTCCCCTGGTTTGTTTCTTTCTGCTTCTGCTTGATATCCTTTGAACAAAAAGTCCCAAGTGTACAAAAAGTCCCCAAAGGAGCCGGCAAACTGCTGACCTAGATGAGAGGAACTGCAAGGAGCAAAGGTCTCCTTTCCATAAAATGTCTGCACTTTGGTGTGCGGCTTGGTGGCATCTCTTGTGGCTCTTCGGGGGCCCTTTAAGCTGCCTTCCTAAATCCTTGTTGCTGGTGGATGGTGGGGATGCCCACAGGAGGGTTTCACTTTATATAGAGACTGTGCACTCGAGCTCTCTGTATGCAGGCAGGGAATGGACAGGAGAGGCCAGGCCTCCAGGCTCCCACATCAGACCAGGAGGCCGCAAACACTGGGGCATGAGGATCCCTCGTACTCCCCATCAATGCCCCCCTTCACCCTCCAGATAGCGGAACAGATAGTAATCGCATTGAAGTGGCAGTAGAAAGAACTGAGGCTAGACACCAGGAAGAACTTCCCAGCTTGGCATCAGAGGAGGAGCAGTTGGGAGGAGATGTGGAACTGTCTAGGGTGGGAGGGTGTCCCCGTTGCAGGCTGAGAGATAATCACACACATCCTCCCACACATACCCTTTTTTTGTCCCTGCCCCCGCCAGGGCTGAGTCCAGCAATCCTGCACAGATAAAGCTGCAGGCCCTGAAACTTGGCAGGGAGTCAGGGGAGCAGGCCCTGGGGGCCATGCCCCATCCTGCTGTCTCTAAGAAGCCCTTTCTGTCTGAGCGCCAGACTGCGACAGAATGTGTGGCGATCTTGTTCTCCACGGGTCTAGGGGATGGAGCAGGCTCCCCCTTCTCCCCCAGACCTCCAGGCCCCACTGAACCCGCTGGACACAGGCACAATCGGGTATTTCATGCCTTGCAAGGGTCAGAATGAAAGGCCTGTGTCTGTCTGCTCCCCACCCCCTTTCCATCCCAGATGATTCCATCTGCCCTTGGGCCAGCGCCTCATCTCTCTCCCTTGTTCCCCCTCCTGCCCGCTAAGGTCTTTACAAACATCTGGGAACAGAAGGGAGTTCTTCAATAATACTCCACAGTGCTTGCCACTGACTCAGGTCTCTAACGTGTGGGGGGTGGGGTGGGTAGGGAAGATGCCCATGGTGCCCTCTTGTCACCCACAGGAACTCAGAGAGCCCAGTGACTTCCCAAGGCCACACAGCACCAGCCCATCTCCTCCTTCCCACTCTGTTCTGCTCCATGGTTTGCGCTGGGGACGAGGTGAACCACCTAGACAACGAGTCACTGGGCACTTCCCCGTGGAGTCAAAGGGCTTGTTCCCACTGGAAAATCCCCCGGCACGGAAGTGACTAAGACCTGGTGGACTAAAAAGCAAGTTCAAATCAAGGCTCATCCTTCCAATGCTGTGTGACCCAAGGAAGGGCAGCTCTCCGGGCAGGCTGGGGGAGCTGGTCTTCAATACGTCCTCCCCAACCCCACCCCTCGGCCACCCCACCCCAATGCTGAAACCCAGACAAGCATCCAGGAACTGGCGTCACCATCCCCAGTCCTGCAGACAGACGCTTGTCCCACCGCCACCAGCCGTGAGCAACCATTCCGGGGCCTGACATTCTGCCGGCTTCACACCACCTCCCAGAGCCCCAGCCAGCAGCGCTTCCTGGATAAAATATTAAACATGCAAATCTGAGACAGTGCCTTAACGAGCGACAGACTGCACGACCACAGCCTGGCAAACGAGACGCACGACGTCCGGGGGCGGGGGGTGAGAGGTATATATAGATATAGACTTTGGATCTATCTGTGTGCTGCGTGTGCAAGGCAGAGAACAGCAGGGATGGAAAACTACCGCAGTGGCCTCCAGCTGGGGTGGCCTGGGGTGGCAGGCAGGGGGCTGGCAGGGAAGGAGTGGCGGGAGGAGCCCCAAAGCCAGGCTCAGGGTGGGGATGACAAAAGCCCTTTGTGCTTGGAGTCTGTGTGGAGGGAGCCAGGGACGCATGGCAGCGGAGTGGGCACTTGGTTTGGGAAAAGGAAGTTGGTTAGAGGCAGGGCCTGGGAGGGGAAGCAAAAAAAGGTGAGAGACAGAGAAGGCAGAGACCTGGGGGGTCACAGGGAGGGCACGGGGGGGGGGCCTCTTTAATGCGGCACCACGTGGGCCCAGCTGCCACGGAGCTCACGTGGAATTGGGTGAATAAGGTTCCTGCCTTGGCCCAGGGTGGCGTGAAGTTGACGATGGTGCCTCTGAAACTTTCATGTGTGCGGGCATCGCCAGGGACCATGTTGACAATGCGTATTCTGACTCAGGAGGTCTGGGATGGGGCCTGAGAGTCTGCATTTCTAGCAAGTCTCAGGTGACACCAGTGCTGCTGGTCACTGACCCCAGTCAAGTGTCAAGGGTCTACCAGGAAGGAGAACGACAGGCAGCTCGCTTTGGCTCAGGCAGACCTAGGAGTGCAGAGTATCTTGAAGCCCAAAGCGCCGGCCTAATGACAGGTCCACAGAGTGCTAGAGATGATGGCGTCTATCCATGCTGTCCAGTATGTCAAGGAATGAGGACCATATGGCACCTACCTTGGCCCAAACTGACAGGGATCCCCAGCCCAGAGGATCAGGGAGCCCACAGCAGCCCACACTAAAACAGGGCCCACAGGGCCAGGACGGACACAGAGCCCCAGGGGCTGGCCTGGCTGACAGCGTACCCCTGTTGCTTCACAGGATCACAGGGTCCACAACGGATTAGACTGAAGTGGAGCCCACAGTGGCCACAGGGGTCTGGACTGACTCAAAACCCACAAAGGATGGACCAAAGTGACGCCCACATTGGCTCAGGGTGACATAGAGCTCACCAGGACTTGGACTAATGAGGCAGCTGAAACAGAGCCCCAGACAGGACTGGGGGCTCTCTGTGGAAGCTTCAGGATGCAAAAGACAGGAAGGGAGGAGAAGGAGGCTGCTGGGAGAGGGGAGGTGAGGTGGGGAGAGGGGAGGAGAGGGGAGGAGAGGGGAGGAGAGGGGAGGAGAGGGGAGGAGAGGGGAGGAGAGAGGAGGAGAGGCTCTGAGCAGCACGCCAGCTCTGGGGCTTCTGTGAGCCCGCTTGCTTGCCGTGGGCTGGGTGCTACTTGGCTGGGCCCCGGGTTGGAAGGTGCGAGAGAAAAAGCGCTGTTGCTGCTGCACAGCTCAGGCGGAGGAGGAAGTGGGAAGCTGGAGGCAGGCAGGCACGCGGCCCAGCATGGGGAGTGTGTCCTCCTCATCCTCCCAGGGGAGGCTGGCATTGGGGAGGACCCGCTGCCCTCCCCGGGACCCTGGCATTGAGACTCCCTGCTCCCATTACCAGGAGGGAGCAGGGGGACACGGGGGTTATGGGATTAGGGCTATGGACCTCAGGTCAAGGAGTGTCCAGCACTGGAGGAACAGACAAGCATGTCCCTGGCTGGAGGGCTCAGGGTCCAGAGGATTAAAGATTCCCACTCGCTGGGATTGGAGGTCCCCTCCATGCAGCCAGGTCCCTGGGCAGAGTGTCCTTCCCCAGGGGAAAGAGAAAATAATGCAGGGTGCCCCTCCCTACTTCCCTGGCAAAGACGCCACCGGGGTCTGGAGATAGGTGCCCATATCTTTGTCCTAACTAAATGTAGCGCTGCCTCCCCAATCTGATCGGATGCCCCCAACCTGATCCTCTTCCCCACGCAAGGGAGAAGCTCCTCAGGGTCCCCTGCAGCTTCTCTTCCTGCCCAGGTGAATGCAGAGGAGGCAGGCAGGGAGGGAGGGGTGTTGCTGTGGAATCTTGCTACAGCAGGTCCGGTGGTATCGGGCAGGAGGGACATCACCCTCTTTTCCAAGGGAAAAGCATCATTTTTTGTGACCAAAGCCACAGATAGCTGTTCCATGCAGCAGCTGGTCCCCCACCACACTAGCCCCAGGCCAAGACCCCAGTGTCTCCCCCTCTCTGCCTGCTTCCCCCATCCCACATTCCTGGTCCCTGTGTGATAAGGTTCTCCCCTACTCTCCACCCCTTCTTTGGCCCCTCCCTCCAGGGCGGGTGTCAGGAAGAGACTAAGGGGCTCCCAGGTCCTGGGTACCTTCCCCTCCCCTTCCCTCGCCTCCTTCCTCACCCCTGCCATCTTTCCCCATCCAGCCTGGTACTGCTGGAGAATCGACCCCTAACTCCACTCCTACCCACACGTGTCCAGGCTGACCTACTTTCTGCCTCAGTGCAGAGGGGACACATCGTTACACACTCCTAGGCACGGCTGTACATAGCCAAGAGACGCTCACTGCACACGGGAAAGACAGATGCCGGCACTTACACACTGAGACTTGTGCACACACATGCATGTCCAGAGACACCTCCCTGACTAATGAGCATGCCCGAGGACCCCCTCACGGACACACACACAGGGCTCCCAGTTCACAATGCCACACAGACGCACATGGACAGATGTACAGGCCCTCATAAGCCATAGACATGATTCCCCGCAGGGGCTCCTACTCTCTCCCCAGCTCCTGCTCCCAGGTCCCCATTCTCTAGGCCACAAAAACACCAAAGGAGGCCCTGCTGCCATGCCGCCGTGCTGTGGGATTGGGGATCCCCCAAATCCAGGAATGGGCTCCCAGTATCCCCTCCTCCCTCCACCGTGCCTGCCTATGGAACTGCGGGTGTGTTAGTTCCCCATGACAGGGCCCTCTACCTCCAGGGGAGAGACCAAGGGTGGGGGATACATCCCTTCTGCTTTCATAGCAACAAAGGTCTGTGGCCACAGTCTGTGGGGCTCACAGGAGGCCAAGACAACACTGTGGGACCTTCAGCATCCTATTCAATCTCTCTCAGCTGCACCTCAGTTAAAACAAATACCTGGCCAGGCGCGGTGGCTCGCGCCTGTAATCCTAGCACTCTGGGAGGCCAAGGCGGGAGGATCACTTGAGCCCAGGAGTTTGAGACCAGCTTGAGCAAGAGTAAGACCCCATCCCTACAAAAAATAGAAAAATCAGCCAGGCACGGTGGCCCATGCCTGTAGTCCCAGCTACTCAGGAGGCTGAGGCAGGAGGACCGCTTGAGCCCAGGAGTTTGAGTTTGCAGTGAGCTATGACGATGCCATTGTACTCTAGCCTGGGTGACAGAGCAAGAACCTGTCTCAAAAAAAAAACCAAAAAACACCTAAAATGAATACCTCCTTAATTTCGCAGGGAGGGAACGTGGAACCCCTTTGTAAATGGCCAAATTTTATGATCATTGTTTATTCTTATTCTTCCGTGGATGGGTGTGGTGGGTCTCCCACCTCTGCAGGAAGTTGCTCGGCCCAGGGGGAAAATGGGGACCGAGGCCCAGCAAAGACAGGCCTGGGGCAGAGGGAAGGGGGAAAACCACTCCAGGAGGCTCACACCACCATCTGCTCTGGGTGACCTCCCTGGTCACACCACTCAGACTTCAAAGACACTGGCTCTTGACTCCCAGAATGCCCCCCAACTGGAGCCTTGCTGCCATCCTAGGCAGCCTTGGCATCCCTGCAAAATTGGAAAGGTAGGCAGCCCCCTGCCCCTGGACTAGCACCCCCTTCCAAGCCTCTGCCCTTTGCCCTCCCACCCCTGCACTTTTCAACTTTCCATTGTATTTTTGGCCTCACCCACCAGTCCCCCACACCTGGCTTCAGCTTCCTTCCCTGACCAACCCAGACCCCTGGAGCCATCGCTTCACGCCCTCACTCTCCTGGTCCTCAACCTTCTCTGCCTGAAGTGGGAAGAACTCCCCACCTAGCCAACCCACCCGCCTGCTGTGCTCCCCCATGGCCAGGAAGTACCTCCACCAATTCCAGGTTTCCAAAGGTCTCTGAATTGTCAGTAGATTCCCTCCCTCAACCTTACAATTTCTCCCAGCTCCTCCATCTTTTAACGCTGCGGTCCCCTACCCCTGGGACACCGGCCTGTTAGGAACCAGGCTGCACAGCAGTGGGGGAGCCAGTGAAGTTTCATCTGTATTCGCAGCCGTTCCCCATCACTGGCATCACCGCATAAGCTCCACCTCCTGTCAGATCAGCAGCTGCATTAGATTCTCACGGGAGCGAGAACCCTGCTGTAAACTGCGCACAGGAGGGCCCTAGATTGCTCCTCATGAGAATCTAATGCCTGATGATCTGAGGTGGAGCTGAGACTGTGATGCTAGCACTGGGGAGCAGCTGCAAATACAGATTATTGTTAGCAGAGAGATTTGACTGCACAATAAATGTAATGGGCTTGAATCATCCTGAAACCTTCCCCCTACCCCTGGTCTGTGGAAAAATTGTCTTCAGTGAAACCAGTCTCTGATGCCAAGAAGGTTGGGGACTGCTGCTCTAACCCACCTGTGTCCTTCCCCCACTGCAGCCCTCAACTGAGTCTCCCACTTGTCAGGAAAAATGGAAGCTTTCTAGAAGGTTCTCTCATCTCCGTGCTCCCACAGCTCCAACTTGCCTGTCTCCAGATTCGTCACTCTTTACCTCATGCATGTGTGCATGTGTGTGCACATGTGTATGTGCAAGCATGTGTATACGTGCACACAGGAGCAGGAGTCTGAGCCTGTTTGGGAACACATTCCCCACCCCCACCCCCTACCCGCTGTCCGCCTGAGCCCTGGGTCCCAGCCCCGGCCTTCCGCAGACACCCTGACACCCTCTCCCTCATTCCCGTCTTTCTAACCTCAACCCCTCCCTCCCACTTGATCCGTCTAGAGCCTTCCCCATCTGTGCAACAGGCACCACTGTGCCCCCACGTTCTCCTCAATTCGCTCCTCCCTTGGCTCCCGTATTAGTTAGGATAAGTTATGTCGTATTAGGCTAATCGTATATTATGCTTTAATTTTCTATTGTATTAGGCTGATTAGTTATATTAGTCGGGTTATGCTAAACTGTATTAGCTTAGTCAGGCTAAGTTGTATTAGTTAGGCTAAACTCCTAGAACAAAGAGATCCAGAAAACGACGGTGGCTTGAAGGATGTAAAGTGTATTTCTTTCTCACGCTGGCAGTGAGCATTCCAGGTCAGTGGGGAGCTCTCACAGCCATTGGGGGACCCAGTTCCTTCCTGTGCTGCCCCCAGGGCACTGTCATTGACTCATGACCAAAGCTGGTGACCGCCATGCTGGGTTCCCGCCAGAGGAAGGGGCAAGGGAGTCGGAAGAGGGCATGCCTTGGGTCTTAAAGCCTAGGCCGGGAAAGACACCCCTCACCCCCCAACAGCCCACGGGCGGGAACGGAATCAGATGGCCACACCCAACTGCCAGGGAAGTTGGGAAATGAGTCTACCTGGGCAGCCATGGGGAGCACAGATTTTGGTGGACAACCAGCCATGGCTGCCAGAACTTCCTTGGTGTCCCTCCTTCCCCCAGCCACTCCTCTCACTTTCCTTGATGCCCCTCTTCTCCGCCCACACACATTTCCCCTGGTCATTCCTGTCCAGTCCCGTGCTGATGACTTCAGCCAAACATTTCTACCTCCAGCCAGGTCTCTCTTGGGTGAGTGGTGGCCCAGGCACCAGGGCCAAAACCTGGGACTCAAGCCAGACTTCTCCTCTGCCTCACCCCACACTCAATCTGTCACCAACGCTGGTGATCCCACTTTGCAAAGGCCTCTCTGCCGAGGCCCCCCCTCCTCCCTCCTGCTGACCCTGCCTTGTTCTCACAGCCTCCACCCCTCCCCCCACGCCACACCACCCTCCCCAGGAAAGTGGCCGCAGGTGTTCCCCAAGGCCCAGTCCTGAGCCCTCCCTGCTTCTCTTTGTCCTTTTCAGTGTTTCCCGGGACACCACATGCAGCCTCCCAGCTTTCATTCCCACAGACGCCAGGTGACTCACACGAGTAGCTCTCTGGCCCTCACACCTTCTCTGAGCACCAGACTCAAACAGTCACTTGACGTTTTCCCTTGGATGCCTCCAAGGCACCTGACTCTGAGCTCAGGATGTCCCCCCATATCTTGTCTCCATCATTGTCAACTCTAGTTTAAAGCCAGAGCCTCGAGACTCTTGTCATCTCTCTCCCTCATCCTCACCATATTCGGTCAGTTGTTCCTGTGTCCCCGCCCCTGCTGCAGCCCCCTGGCCCAGGCCACCATCACCTCTTGCCTGGACTATGACAGTGGCCTCCTAGTCAATCTCCCCACATCTGCTTTTGTCTCCATGGTCCGCACTGATGCCACAGTGATCCTCTCCAAACGCAAATCAGATTGTCACCACCATGCATGCCAGAATAAGCCAAAATCCTTACCTTGGCCTCAAGGTCCCACAAGATCTGGCCCTGCCCCAGCCTTTCCCTCCCCTACTCTGGGCTCCAGCCACACTGGCGTCTCTCAGTTCTTTGATCCCCAAGGCCCTTCCCTGTTCCCTCTTTCTGGAACATTCTCCCCTCTCCTCTCTTGTCATTAACTCTTAGCCATTCTCCCAAGCTTGTCTCACTTCCCTAGAGAAGCCCTTCTGCTCTCCCTGACTGGGGCAAACCCTCCTGGCATGGCCCTTGGCCCTCATACTCCTCTCCTTCGTAGTACTTGTCACAGCTCAAGATTGTCAATTCCAAGCTGTGGCCCCCACTGCCAGCTTGAGAGGGCCAGACTCCTGCCTGTTTTGCTCACCTTTGTCTCCCAGTGCCTGGCACACTGCCCAGCACATAGTAGGTGCTCAAATTAATGTTGAACAAAGAAAAAGTAAAGTATATGGCTACCGAAGTCTGACTGGGTCACCCCCGAAGGGCTCCCCGTTGCCTTCAGAATAAACTCCTTACCCTGACATCCAGACCTTTTGTGATCTGACCCCTGTCTCCTTCAGCTCTTGTCACATGCACCCTGTGCTCCTGCCTTAAACGCCTTTGCACGTGCTCTGTGCTCTGTCCTCAGCACCTCCCGGGCCTTCTTCACAAATTCCTACATATCCTCCAAGACTCAACTCAGACATCTCCTCTTCTGGGAAGCCCCGTCTGGCCTCCGGGTATAACATTACACAGCGATGAAATGAATTAACGACTGCTTCACACAACAGCATGGAAGAATCCCACATGCATGGTGCCAAGCGAAAAAAGCCAGACCCAAAAAAGTACCTCCCATTTCTATGCAGGTCAAAAACAGGCAGAATGGATCTGTGGTGACAGAGGCCAGCACAGTGGTCGTCTCTGGGTGGGGGATCGACTGGGAGCAGGCCCCACCGAGCCTCCCAGAGGCTGGAAATGCTGCCTCTCTAGGTGTGGGTGGTGATCAAACAGGTACGTATGCGTGTAACATTCATCAAGCTGGACTTTTTGTGCACTTTAGAGTAGGGAACTTCACCTCTATGTTTTTAAGTGCTATAATTTTGTAATGAATCACCATGGATGACAAATCTCCTGTGTCTGAGAGTCACTTACTGATACAGAGTTCCCTGCTTTTAGGCGGTGATGCTGAGTCTGAGAGAGGGCACATCTACAGAGAGTCCACCCACAGGAAGGGACTGCACGTCCTGTTATCCCCATGTCACTGTAAGCACCTCAGGGCAGGCTCTTTGTGTCTCTGGCACAGAGCTCTGTGACCTCCACGTACTCTCACCTCAGAACTGGCTGCTGCTAGGGTGGTGAAACATGGCAGGAGTGTGGTTGTTAAGAACCCAAACTCAAAAGGGCACAATTCTGTAACTGTATGGGCTTAACTCTTTGTACCTCGGTTTCCTCATCTGCAAAATGGGGTAATAACAGTACCTACTTCATAGCATTCTGAGGATTCAGGGAGTGACTAAGCACAAAGCACTTAGAGCAATGCCTGGCTCCAAGTAAGTGCCATTCCCGCTCTTAGAGGAAAACCCAGTCATACAGAACAGACCTAAACTTTGCCCCTCACTGGCTGTGTGACCTCGGGCAAGCCAATTAACTTCTCTGAGCTCCACTTCCTCATCTGTTAAATAGATAATAATACCCATCTGTTGTTATGAAAGCAAAATAATGCGTGCAAAGCACCTGACACCTGCCTCAAGTTCCCGGTGTCCAGGGAC
>RJWJ010044944.1:0-11952 GCA_004363605.1 Indri indri
AGCAAATTATCTTACATTTGCAAATTTTACAAAAATATGTGAGCATGTGAATATACTGCTTCTGAGCTCCTTCCTGTGGTTTTAGAATGTTCCTGTAAAATTTGGGACCTGAGCCTAAGCTTGTTGATTCACTATAGTTTCTTTGTGAAAAAAGTAAATGAATCAGGAAACATCCTTCCTTATTTTCCTTTCATATTGACATATATTTTCAGAGTTAAACTTTGTATACTTGTGTGTATTTATATACTTGTGACATTCACAAAATAATGCAACCAAAATTAATTCAGACACACATCTAAACCCTCAACCAATTGCTCATTGCTTTGACTATCAAATACTTATATGTGGTAACAATTATTAAATTTATCTTATATATTTTAAAAATTGAATATTTTATATTTTATATATTCATAATTTGGTAAGTCTTTATAAATGTTTACCCCAGTAAAAAGTCTTTTCCTCTGTACTCCAGGCTAGGTTAGGTGAACCCAAAGGCAAAACCATGACAACCTACAGATGTTTAAACTTTTATATTAATGGGATTTTTAATTTCTTCCCCTTTCCGTGGGTGACGTCTTTCATATGTCTACCTATATGTTATATGGTCAGCTATATACCAAGCAAAACCCTAGCATTAAATAGGAAACACAAACGAAGTTTCTAGGCTTGAACCAAGACATTTCAGACTCACTGAACATATTTTACATCTTTTGAGACACATTTTTCTCTATAATTATTTTCTAAACTTCAAACTTTATAAAATGATGCACATTATGAGGGATTTAGACTAAGTTTTCTGCTTAAAAGACAAAGGGGTCAA
The DNA here is from genome assembly GCA_004363605.1 of Indri indri. Classification (NCBI taxonomy): domain Eukaryota; kingdom Metazoa; phylum Chordata; class Mammalia; order Primates; family Indriidae; genus Indri; species Indri indri. The sequence continues at coordinate 821 of RJWJ010044944.1, forward strand.
CATTATTTGGTTAGTATTTGTCTTATTTGGTTAGTATTTCTCTTATCTCTGTTCTTTAAGATCAGGTAGTGTTACAACTCCCAATATTATTTTTTTACAGGGCCACTGGGTGATCATGTAAATTTCCTTTTGTTGTAGAATGTCTTACTATGTAGAACTGCCTAGTGAAACGGTATACATTTGACCTATTAACATGGGCTCACTTTGCTTGCTGCCACCTTGTAGAGAAAGATTATATGTATCTGGGGAGTTGTGTTGGGGGGGGGTCCCAAGGTCACCCCTGGGTTTGCTGATTCCTAGGAGGACTCACAGGATCCAGCACAGAGTCACGCTCATGGCTAAGATGGATTACAGGGAAAGGGATACAAAGCAAAATCAGCAAAGAGAAAAGCCACGTGGGGCAAATTCCGGAGGAAACCAGGTTTGAGCTTCCAAGAGTCCTTTCCCAGTGGAGTCACAAAGATCATGCTCACATCCTCAAGCACCGAATTGTGACAGCACATGTGAAATGTTGTCTCTCGGGGAAGCTGGTTGTGTAGGCACCCTCAGCTGAGCCTGTACCAACACTCTTAAAAGGAGACACCTAGACTTGCAGCAAGAAAGCAGTGTTCAGCACAAACCATGTCGTTTACACTGACAGTTTAGGCACAGTGAGTGGTTCTTATTAGTTAGAACTTGAGAACCCTCTTGAAGTCCACGTACCCAGACATCAGCCAAGGGCCAACCTTGCCAGCAAAATTTTCTAAACATTGCTGTTTCAGCCTGTCATGTTAACTCCTCTTTGCACAGGAGTGCTACATATAGTGGTATTCCAAGAGCCCACAAAATAAACCAAGAATCTACATCTCAAAATTGGAGGTAAAAGACACTTCACAGATTGGCTTTTCAGGTATATCCTGATAAAGTAATCTAATTTTCTATTTTCTGTGGAATGCAGGTTGCTATGGTGATAGAATTGAGCAAGTAGGCAATTGCAAACTTCTTGCAAAAGGACACTTTTTCTTGATTACATAAACCTTTTCTTGAAGTAGATTTCAGGTATTATGTTGCCTCTTACTGTGCTCTATTTTTCTCATAATACTTATCAAATTTGATGTATTATATTTTATACTTGCTTGTTCATCTGTTTTTGTTGTTATTAGTGCTGTGTTCACCAGTAACTTGACCTGTGCTTGGCTTATAGTAGACACGCAATAAATATATATGAATGCTGAATAAACGACACCAGACAGCACCATGAAGGATCACAGTCCTAGGTGATGATGAGTTTCTGCCTTCTTTGTGTTATCTTAATAGTATTTAATGCATTTTTTGTTTCTTTGTCAAATTGGCATTGACTTAATTTTTGAACACAGACTTTTTATGTATTTATTTTTTAATCCATTCTTTTGTTTGAGCCCTCCTACCTCTATATCAAGAACTATGATGACAATTAGTATATCGTAGTCACACTTCTTGATAGCAGGAAGTTGTACTCTTCTATGGATCTCTAGGTGTGTGTGTGTGTGTGTGTTTGTGTGTGTGTGTGTGTGTGTGTGTGTGTGTGTGTGAAACATATTGGGACTTTTTGGTTTTTAGTTTTCTATGGGCTTTTGTATTATTGTTTTGAAAACCAAGTCCGTCAATGTTGACTACTATCTTCTCATTTATTATTATATCCACAGTTTTTAACAAATTGTCAGGAATGTAGAGGACCCTCAAGGACATTTTCTAAAGAGATGAATTTGCAAGTATGAGCTAACATAATACCCTAGCCAAAGAAAACTTCTGCCCTTCCCTTCACACTAGTCTGATGTATTTTTCCTAGCTCTGTTCTCAAGGGACAAGGGGTGTTCATCACTTCAAGGACTAATTAAAATAAATTTCAGTGAATGAGATTCTTGTGCCTCGAAAGTTATAGAACCACACTCTCATCATCATCAATCATCATCATCATCATCATAGCAGCAAATGCTTGCATAATTCTCACTACATATTAATCACTGTCCTAGACCTTATACAAATGTTATCTTTTTTGGTTCTTACAAAGGTACGGTAGGCATGACTCTTAGGTGGATGTGCTTTTTATCCCCATTTTGCAGATGAGGAGACTGAGGAAGAAAAAGTGTCAATAACTTGCTCAAGATCACACAATACATTTTCAAATCTGCCTGTAGAATCCACACGGCTAATCACATGTCTCTCTCCAATCTCTGTGTCAGGATTGTTAACCCAAGTCAATGTTGTCCATCCCCAGTTGAGGCAGCAAGCTCCCCTTACACCTTGACCTGTTCTCCATGCACCCTTTATTAGATTATCTACTGGGTTCTCAGGCACTGGCACAGCAAAAAACCCAGTGATCATTTAATGTTTATAGTGCTGTTGTTCTTCCTATATAGCTTTTTATGAATGCCGAGGGGAGAAGAGAGAACTGGAAGGAGAATGGAGCATTCCTAGGTCTATTGTTGGCCGTGTCACAACACTGAAAGAGAGGCTTGCATGCATACACACAACAAATTTCATTCCTGACAAGTATTTCCTCATGTGTGGGTTTAAGACCATTTCCTATGCAAGCAAGATCTCCAAAGGGCCTGAGCTATTAATAGGCTGTTTGCATGCAATGCTAACACATTTAGATTAAATGCCAAAATATCTAGATTAAAAAATGGAAAATAAAGCACATAATAGCCAATGTGCTCCATTTTTTACATTTCAAAATAGTTAGAAATTTACATAAAGATATGAAAGAGAAATAAAATAGATTTTAATCCTTGTTTTCAATTCAAAAATGTCTCTACTTTTGCTTGATACAAAGTTATTTCAGGTTCCCTTTATATTTCTGCATTCCATAAAAATAATATTTTCATCTGTGACATCTTAATATGACATTTACAATGGAAATAACTGTTACCTTCCCAACTTTCCAATTTTCAGCAGTAATGCATTGAGTGACAGAACAAGCAACATTATCTATAGAATGAAGAATTCCCATAAAATATGGTAGGTTTTAGCAACTGTAATAGTTGTGACTGTTACTAAATAAGATAATGCCTGTATTTCTCTCCCTTCAAAAATAATATTTTATAGTGAATTGGAAGAAAGAAATTTTCTATATGATGAAAACTCAGAACATCAGAGAAAATTACCATTCCCATCAATGTGTGATCATCTTGTTATATTCATGGACTGGATAGCACTATTTATAGCTGGCAGAGAACAAAACTCTACCTAATATTTTCTTCTTATAATATAAAATTGTCATTTCAAAATATAAAAGAGGTGGCAAGCTTTGTTTATCTGTGCAGCTTATTAATTCATTCTCTCTCTTGCCAGTAGAACTATAGGCTGCTCAGGAGACCTTTCTGAGGATGCTCTATGTCCATGAATAGAACTGAGCATAACAAGATCTTCCAGGTTCCCAACCATGATCCATCCAGAGAGAGAACACCAACATGGCTATAAAGGAATCATTTGAATTAGGGTGGGTCAGTTACAATGGGTACATGTCAATTCAACCAAAAAACATTTTCGAAATTGGAAAACCATTTTAATTGGTGTCATTGTATATTTTCATGATCTAGCTGAATAATGCACACAGGCAAAAAACCTGGTGACTCTCTTTACTATTTTCAAATTCCTTTACTATTAATATTAGCTGTGGCCACAGGAGAAGCAAAGATTCCTGACTTTAGAGAAAGGTGTAGCCTCCTGAATTATGCCCCATCTTCTCTTTGAGAGCCATAAACAACTGTTCTGCAAATCTTGATGACGGCAGTACTGGGCAACAGTGGCTAAGAGGTGGGACTCCTGAGCTGTGGAGACAAGGCTCGGGGACATTCAGCACACAGCTCTCGGTTGCAGTGTGGACTGGTGCTCATGATTTACTGACGGCATCAAATTACAGTGTGCAGTTTCCTTGATGGAAACAGGCACACATTGAATATATTTTGACTGTGATATTATAAATTAGAATATTTTTGGAATAAGTAACCCATACCTGTGCCTTCCTTCTTTTATTTATAATTATACTCCCCTTGTACCATTTGACTGTTGAAAGGTTTTTTAGACACAAAAGGATAAAGCTGAACACAGTGCAAGTGTCAGCAAGAGACAAACTGGGTTTATTCATGTTCATTGATTTATTAAACAAATATTTGTGGCCATCCTACTTTGTGCAAACATTATTTTAGGCATGGAACAGAGCAGAGGATAAAAGAAAGTATTTGTGTGTGCTTTTTGGAAAATCATTTCACCTGTAGTCCTGGAGGCTGACTGTCTAGGGATTCAAGCCAGGTACAACTTCCCCACCACTCTGGAGCCACTAGCTCGGCTTTGTGGGTAGCCTATGCTGTTACCTGATACCTTTGCACAGGAACCGCTGCTGGCAGGTACACAGAGCTACCACCAAGATCTGCGTGCTGGTCACTGGGCTCCGCTTTGTTTCTATCTGACCCCAGGTTGTGTAGCTGCGCCATTTCTCCTGCATTCCCTGCGAACTGAGACCAGAGTGGGCTTCCTGCGAAGCATCTCGTAAGGCTGGGGAGGCTGGATCTGCCTCCAGTTTTCTTTTCCAGATGTAGGAACTGGGCCCTGGGCGATTTTCCCTGTGTGGTGCTGCTCTGATTTAGGGGAGAATACCATCAAAATGAGACCATTTTTCTTACCCTTTTAATGAGGTTTTTATGTAGTTCTGGGGACCACACAGGTGACTTAGGGTTCAGTCTGAACCTCTGGGGTTTTCAACAAGGTGTTCTTGTCTGTGGATAGTTGCTTGTTGAACTTTCTGTGGGGATAGTGAAGTCTGGGACCTCCTATTTCACCATCTTGCAGATACCCTCTCTATATTCTTTTAAAATATGTAAAATAACTTCTTTTAAAATTTCAAAGTAAGAATTTATGCATTGTATTAATATCTGAATTAACACTAATTCTTAATTATGTCTTAATTGCTTATGAAGTTTTTATTACTTCTCTTTTATGATATAATTTTACTGAAGTGGTAGCAAGCTATGTATATTACCTTAAATGCTTCACTGTCTTTTAAAAACAAATATACTCAATTCTTCACAATGAACTTTCTGTTTCCCTTTGCCTCCAATATTCCCCCTTAAGTAAACCCTCCGAGTCCCTTGCTTGATGCGGTTTTATTCCTAAAGCCATCTAGTATGTGTTTAATATAAGTGAATCATAAAAATTTTACAGTTTTAGTTGAGGATGGAAGATTCCTATTGTATATGTAAGTGGACCGTCCCTCCCATCTCCTTTCCACCCTCCCCTTACTGCTCAAGTTGAATTAAGCATCAGGCTTCACATGGCAGATTCTCTGACAGTTTCTTGGCATGGTGAGCTGAGCCTATTTGGAAATTCTTGAAGTGCTTCTCAAAAATGATAAGCTGCAATCCACCTACCATTCAGAATAGTTCTGTGAATATACATACTTTTTATTCTTACCTGTTTTAAACTGTATCTTCAGAAATCAAATTATTATGTCTGCATTATGTGATTTACCTTGTAAACTTTAATATTAATGCATGGTTTTCGAAAATCTTCACACACTTGCTGTTATTAACATTTTAATTGTGCACCAGATATTCAGGTAACTGTTAGTGATGTTTCCTGAGGTCTGAAGGCCAGATCACTTAAAAACACCTCTAAATTTTCTGGGACTAGAAAAACAGACCTAAAAACAAAATGTAGATGAGTACTACTGATTTGCTTTCTATTTTATTTTAAAATGATTTTCAATGATGACGCATATATGACTTGAAGGCAATGTTTCTGGGTCTGTATCTTAATGCACAGAAAGTCCTTGAATGGAAATTATAACAGAAAAAAGGAATTGCCTGGTTTTTGCTATTAACATGACTGCTACTATATTAATTAGGTTTTAGGGTAGAGGAGATGAGAAAGGAGGCTAAATAAAAATGAATGGAAGGTAAAGTGATTGAGAGAGTGGAATTAAGGTCATCATCATAAATATGTAACCACATTTAAAATAACAAATCAATAATGTGTACATAATTACTGCCTGTGTTTATGTTGATGCAGTTGTTTTGATCTGAATTTATCTTTAGATTGAATGCAGATATTTTCAGCCGGAAGTTCTTAGATGACATGTTCCAGTCACATTTTGGAGTGGCTTCTGTCATAAACTCCAAGTTGATAGATATCGTTGGAGGACCATGACACATAACACCACATGTAGCCCGTTGCTAAATATATCCTTTTACATTTTTTTCATATTCTGGATTAAACACAAAAATTTAGGATATCTGAGCAAACATTCAAGTCTCTCTTCTCTCCACCTGTGAAATACTATAATTATTCAGCCTCAGTACACATATTGCAAAGAGCAGTTTAATCTGCTCACTGAACTGTTCACCCTACCTGAGCTCCCTAAACTAATAGCATGCAGGATATAGCAGCATTGTGGTAAAATAAGATCTTTCTGAAGCAGATAAAATTACCAGTGTGCTCTGCTCTTAAAAACTGACAAACCATTATTTTGAGATTTCTCTCTGTGTTCATTTCTTAGGAGAATCCAGTTGTAATGGTCAAGTCCTCTTTAAAAATGGCTCATAGGACTTGAGATATCTTTATTTGTTGCATAAGAGGCTTTATATGGGAGTAACAGAGTAGGCAGTCTTATTATCATGTAATAAATATGGGTCTGTCATTACATATCATATAATATAATAAATGATAAATTGATGAGGAAAGCAGATTCACATTGCCACCCAAGTAAAGTAAGAATATTATTGTTTGTTTCTTCATTTATAACTTTGCCTTTTTAAAAATAATTTTTCATGTGTTTGGGGTCAGAAAATGACACCAATTTGGTTAAGAGCTATAATAACTCATGTTTATATTCAAAGGGTAATTTCAAATGCAAAAATTAAATAAATAACTTTAATCTTCAGATTACAGATAAAAAGTGACCTCTTCATTTTCATGGAAAATACTTACAGCTAACATGTAATTCTTTCTCAATTCCTCTAACATTTGAATAATAGTCACAGAAAATAAAATAAATCATTTCCCTTGAAAGCAATTGACATTTTGCACTCAGCTAATATCTCCATAGCATCTTAGTTATGTAGTAAATCTTCTCGATCAAGAGTTTGCAATTAAGAAGAAATACATAGTCAACTATATTTATATTTAGGAACTGTGGTAACAAGTTTACCTCTGGCATTTAGAAGTTTTCACAACATATACAATTTGATATTTCTTTCACCTTTACAACTGTGCTCTATTAGTTGCCTATGGACAGGCATCCAAACTTTTGCAAATGAGGATCCTGAGAAATGTTGAGTAGATCGCCTAAGATGACATGGGGACCCAGAGACTTGGTCAGGGCAGCTAAAATTTAGCTGTGTTTATTTAACCTGATAAAATTTGTTGTGTGAATCAGCTCAAATAAAATAATAAATGTGAAAGAGCACTGGAAAATGTAAAGTCCTATATGATTTTCTCTTTCCACCCTCTTCTCTGCCCTTCATTCCTAAGTAATATCTATGAACCGAAGCAGTGTGTATAGTTTCGTGTCAAACATACCTAGGAAAGAAAAAGTCATTCATATGAAGAGGGTAATTTTTAGCCATGAAGGAGTTAAATATGAAAATACTTACATTCACTTGTAGAAAGCAGCCAAACATTTGGTTGTTTATATGTTTGCTTAACTCTGAGAACCGAAGCAGTATGTAGAGTTTCTTGTCAAACATATCTAAGAAAGAAAAAGTCATTTCATACGAAAAGGGTAATTTTTAGCCGGAAAGGAGTTACATATGAAAACACATTCACTTAGAGAAAGCAGCTAGACATTCGGTTGTTTATACGTTTGCTGTTCCACTGCTGTATTTTTTAAAGCTTTTTGGGGCCATTTATCTTTTGCCATGTAGAAACTTTTCCAATAAATTTTGTTCACTTCAATCCCATAATGGAAACATTATACGTTATAAAGGATGTTCTCATAAAGAAGAGCAGGACAGGTTTGCTGCTTGATATGAGTGTGAATGTGTGTGCTCGTTGACTGTAGGGGAGGCAGAGAAGGGCATTGCAACTCTCCATTCCCTGGATATGAGTGTCGTGAAGCTACAAAGGCCATCGTTGCTGAGCAGCAGAGAGAGGCCAGCGCACAGCAGAGAGCAAAGCTAGCAGGCAAATCCACTCCCTCTCCTGTGGCATCCTCCAGGTGCTTGGCAGGTGGCACCCCCGTGCAGAGTAGCCTCTCTCTTACTGAACTGAACATTAGCCCAGCCCAGCAAATTGTTCTTGCCTGGATGGGAAGTAGGTATAAGTGCCCTACCTTCACTCTGACTTACCAATAACTTTTACTCATATGCATTTTTATTTTATTTTGCATTCGTCCATGAAGATTTAATTTTACCAGAGGATATTACAGAATGTAGCCTTTTGTGTATATTTTGTGCATAACTCTATACCTACTGGATGCATAAAGCACTTTCCTCTTTCACAGTGGTAGACATTCTCTTGACCTTGCTGTCAAAGGGCTATTTTCAAGTCTGAGCTGCTGAACAGTAGGTCTGGTTGTGGATGATAACTTTTAGGAGGAAGAAATAGAGTTGGGTATGCCACTGATAATTCTAAAAATCCCCTACCATTAGCAATATACTGTATGACATTTCCATTTTTTTATCATTGAATTAGTGTAGCATTAGCTTCATAGGAATTTTTGTGTCTGTTTCAGCATTAGAATAATAATAATAGGTAATACTTTCATAGCTCTTGCTTAGTACCACATTCAGGCCCTTAACCAAGTACTTTGTACATATTAAGTCATTTAATTCTCTCAACAATTCATGAGTTTAGTATTGTAATTATCAAATCCCTTTACAGAATAGAAAACTAAGGTACAGTCAGGTTAAGTAACTTGTTAAAAGTCATATGATAGCAATTTTTAAATGAATTGGAAGCCTACAAAGGACCAAGAATCCTGGTCTTAACCACTGCGGTAAAGTGCTTTCTGTGATTTGGAGAATTTTTATACTGATAACACTTGGGATAGGAATTTTAAAAGCTAAACACTTTACGGGAATTCAAACTACATCACGTGTTATTAAATTCAGTACTGAGCAAATTAAATTTCAGTGAGAGAAAGCTCTTTGACCATTATTTTCATTTAAGCCTTTTTCCAGGACTTCAAACAATATTGTATTTTCATTTTTTCCAACTATTCATATAATATACTTACACTAAAAAATGTTTGGGAACTAAGAATAAAATCAGTACAAATGCAATCACTGTAACATGTTGATGTATTTGTTTTTGTATGTCTACCTGTACTGTTTATCCCTTGGCATACTTTTGTTTTATATAAATATAATCATAACTATCTGTGAATTTTATAAATTATTTTTTATTCATGCTATAAGTTCTTTCTAACTTTTACATAGCATGAAACAAAGAAATTATATTTGCATGACTGAATATAAATATTTCAGCACTTACGTAAACTTTTTACAACTTACTAGTTTATCTTACCTAAGTTGGGATACTTTGTTATAAATGAATATATTCTGATATATATTTCTATACATTTTCCATTATTATTATTTTATTTTGCATAGTCCTACATCAAATTATATGTCCTGTTTACATTAACATTTACCATCCTGGTAAATGTTTTGATTGTTTGTACTTTTAAAGCATGGAAAGTTTCAGTGAACAACTACAGCCATAAGGAATTTAACTTTTAAAAATGTGTTTTCTTTAAACACATTTCCAGAGGTTATAATTAGTTCAAAGTTATGAGTTAGAATGCTTTTATTTGTAAATGACAGAAATATAAGTGAACTAACTTTGAGGATATAGGCGATGTATTCTTCTTAGCTAGTTAAAAATCCTGTTTGTGTTTTCTTTTTTCTTAGCTAGTTAAAAATCCCATTCGGTTTTTTCCTTTCTACCTCTGGCAGTGGACCCATTACGGTAGAAAACAATATGTAGGAGTTCTAGATATCTCAACATATACCACTCCACCTAGAGGAAGAGGTAGGCTTTCTTGCTGTAGCTCCTGGGGAAAGGAAACAAACAAATAAAAAACTTCTTTCCTTGAAACTGCCAGCAAATATTTCTTACAGTACACTGACATATACCCGTTCTTGGGCCAATATCTACGCTCAAGCTCTGGGATTAAGAGGATTACTTTGGTTCTTTGGTTTAAACTGGGAAAATAATAGCAGCTGTATCACATACACTCCCAAATCTAGTACATAGAAAAGTGTTACTCTTTGCTCACAAAGTTCAAAATGGATATGACGGATTTTTAGATGACTTTTCTCCATGATGTGATTCAGGGACACAGTTTCCATCCATCATGTGCTCCAAAATCTTCAACATGTTTTAAAGGAGCCATAAATGTCTGCACCAGTAGAAGGGGACGGGGTGGGGAGACATGGATGATTGTGTATAAACAGTTTACAGGTCTCTGGAAAGTTCTTGCCAGTAGATTCTCCATTGTCCCTGGGAGCCTCACAGCTGTCACAGCTTGCTTCCTCTCCATGCATGTCTGAAGAAGGCTCAAGGGATGGTTTTAAGGATCAACACCAAAGGATTTCTTGGTACTTTCAATAAAATTTCATCAAAATGGAGTAAGCACTTGCTCTATTTGCATTTAGTTAATTCGACGTGCCCAAACCCATGCAAACTTTGTTTTTGTAAACATAGTTCTCAAATCTGTGTTATTATTTGCTTTTTCTGCTCCAGGCGTCTGTCTCCCAACTTAACAACAGCTAACCCAAGACCATGTGAAACAATTTGCAGAAACGTAATAGGCTTCATCTGACTGCCACAGTGATGAGTCACTTGGCCCAAATGAGGAGTCCCTTAATATTTTTAGATATGAGTATACCCATATCTACACCTCTATCTATCTATCTATCTATCTATCTATCTATCTATATCTTTCTACATCTATTTCATATTTTCATCCCATTATAATGCGGACTCCACAAGGCAGGGATTTTTGATTATTTATTTTATTTTTGTACTGCTAGAGCCTACTAGAGTAGCTTTACTATAGCAATGGGTGTGCAATAAATATTTGATGAGTGAATGAAGCAATCAATTCTATTCACTAAATTTTCGCTGGCTTCTTTTCTTTCCTAAGATTTTATACACACACACACACACAC
>RJWJ010044945.1:0-11956 GCA_004363605.1 Indri indri
CTGGAGGCCCCCTATTCCCTGAGACACACAGTACTGACATTAGGCCAATTAATAACCCTACGACAGCCTCTAGATAGTCAAGTGAAAGGAAGAGCCACATGTCGCTCCCTTTAAATCAAAAGCTGGAAATGACTAAGCTCAGTGAGGAAGGCACGTCAAAAGCCCAGAAAGGCCAGAAGCTAGGCCTCCTGTGCCAAACAGTTAGCTAAGCTGAGAGTGCAAAGGAAAAGTCTGTGAAGGAAATTAAAAGTGCTGCTCCAGTGAATGTAGGAATGGTAAGAAAGAAAAACATCCCAACTGCTGATATGGAGAAAGTTTGAGTGGTCTGGATAGAAGATCAAACCAGTCACAACGTTCCGTTAAGCCAAAGCCTAATCCAGAGCAAGGTCCTAACTATTCAATTCTGTGAAGGCTGAGAGAGGTGAGGAAGCTGCAGAAGAAAATACGAAGCTAGCAGAGGTTGGCTCATGAGATTTAAGGAAAGAAGCCGTCTCCGTAACATAAAAGTGTGAGGTGAAGCAGCGAGTGCCGATGGAGAAGCTGCGGCAAGTTGTCTGGCTAAGACAGTGGACGAAGGTGGCTTCGCTAAATGATAGATTTTCAAGGCAGACAAAATAGCCTCATATTGGAAGAAGATGCCATTTAGGACTTTCACAGCTAGAAAGAAGTCAGTACCTGACTACGAAGCTTCAAAGGAAAGGCTGACTCTCCTGATAAGAGCTAATGCAGCGGGTGACTCGATGTTGAAGCCAGTGCTCATTTGCCATTCTGAAAATACTAGGGCACTTACAAATTATGCTAAATCTACTTTGCCTGGGCTCTACAAATGGAACAACAAAGCCTGGACGACGGCACATTAGTTAGCAGCATGGTTTGCTGAATATTTCAAGCCCACTGTTGAGACCTGCTGCTCAGAAAAAAGATTCCTTTCAAAATATTACTGTTCATTGACAATGCGCCTGGTCACCCAAGAGCTCTGATGGAGATACACAAGGAGCTGAATGTTGTTTTCATGCTGCTAACACAACGTCCATTCTGCATCCCATTGATCAAGGAGTAATTTAATTTCGAGTTTCACATCTTATTATTTAAGAAATACATTTCATAAAGCTATAGCTGCCATAGGTAGTGATTCTTCCAGTGGATCTGAGAAGAGTAAATTGAAAGCCTCTGGAATGGACTCACCATTCTAGATGCCATTAAGAATATTTGTGATTCATGGGAGGTCAAAATATCAATATTTACAGGAGTTTGGAAGAAGTTGATTCTAATCCTCATGGATGACTTCAAGGGGTTCTAGACTTCAGTAAACAAAGTAACTGCAGACGTGGTAGAAATAGCAAGAGAACTAGAATTAGAAGTGGAACCTGAAGATGTGACTGAATTGTTATAATCTTACAATGAAATTTTAACAGATGAGGAGTTGCTTCTTATGGATGAGCAAAGATAGTGGTGTCTTTAAACGGTAATGATGCTGTGCGCATTGTAGAAATGACAGCAAAGGATTATGAATATTACATAAACTTAGTTGAAAAAGCAGCGGCAGAGTTTTAGAGAACTGACTCCAATTTTGAAAGAAGTTCTACTATGAGTAAAATGCCATCAAACAGCATTGCACACTACAGAGAAATCTTTCCTGAAAGGAAGATTCAACTGATGTGACAAACTTCACTGTTGTCTTATTTTAAGAAATTGCCACAGCTACGTCAACCTTCAGCAGCCACTGCCATGATCAGTCAGCAGCCACCAACATCAGGACAAAACCCCCACCGACTAAAAGATTATGACTGGCTGAAGGGTCAAGATTGTTAGCATTGTTTAACACTAAAGTATTTAAAAATGAAGGCGTATGCATTTTAAGACATAATGGTATTGTACACTTAATAGACTACAGCATAGTGTAAGCATAACTTCTATATGCACCGGGAAACCAAATTTTCTGTGACTTTTTATTGCAAAATTTGCTTTATTGTGGTGGTCTGGAACTGAATCTGAAATATTTCCAAGGTGTGCCTATATTCCTTCATCGAATCCTTGCAACAACCCTGTGAAACAGGTATTATTATTAACCCCGTGATGACTGAAAAAAACCTAGGGCAGAGAAATTTAAGGACTTGCTTAAAGCCACACAGCCAGTAAGCAACAAAGTCAAGATTTCAATCCTGGTGGTCAGATTCCATGGCCCGCTTTCTTGTCTCACCCTCAAGGGCTGGGCTCACAAATACCAAAATGCAGTGAATCACTCAATGCAGTGCCAGGCATTTAGTTAATGGTCAGTCTCCAGCCGCCGGTATGGCTGCTGACGTTGTTGCTGGTGCTGTTGCCATTGTTACTGGTGTTGCTGTTGTTTTGGTGCTGCTGCTGTTCTTGTAACTGTTGTTGCTAATGTTTTTATTGCTGCTGCTATTGCTGCTGTTATTGTTGCTGCTGATACTGATGTTGCTGCTGTTGTTGATGCTACTGTTGTTATTGTTGTTGCTATTATTGTTGCTGCTGATGCTACTGTTGCTGCTGCTACTATTGTTATTGCTGCTGTTGTTGCTACTGCTATCATGGTTGCTACTGTTGCTGCAGCTGCTATTGCTATTGCAGTTGTTGCTGCTGTGGCTGCTGTTGTTGCTGTTATTTTTTATGATGCTGTTGCTATTGCTGTTTCTGACATTGTTGTTACTGCTATTGTTGCTGCTCTTGTTGCTGGTATTGCTGTTGTTGCTGCTGTTGTTGCAGATGTTGCTGTTGCTATTGCTGCTGTTGTTGCTGTTGCTGCTGCTGCTATTGCAGATTTTGTTGCTGCTGTAATTGCTGTTGTTGATTATGATGTTGTTGCTATTCCTGTTGCTGCTATTGCTGACATTCTTGCTTCTGCTACTGTTGCTGCTACTATTGTTGCTGCTCTTGTTGCTGCTCTTTTTGCTGTTGCTGTTGTTGTTGCTGCTGTTGTTGCTACTGTTGTTGCTGCTATTGCTATGGCTGCTGTTGCTATTGCAGTTTTTGCTACTGCTGCTGCTGTTGTTGTTGTTGTAGTTGCTGTTGTTGCTATTGCTGCTACTGCTATTGATGACATTGTTGCTGCTGTTTTTGTTGCTGCTCTTGCTGTTACTATTGTTACTGCTATTGTTGCTTCTATTGTTGCTGTTGTTGATTATGATACCATTGCTATTGTTGCTGCTACTGTTGCTGACATTGTTGCTGTTGCTACTATTGCCGTTACTGCTGTTGCTTCTGTTGTTGTCACTGTTGCTGATTATGATGCTGTCGCTAGTGCTGTTGCTGTTGCTATTGCTGATATTATTGCTTTTGCTATTGTTGCTGCTGCTGCTATTATTATCGTTGCTATTGATGACATTGTTGCTCCTGCTGCTGTTGCTGTCGTTATTATTGTTGCTATTGTTATTGTTGCTGCTGATGCTGCTGTTGCTATTGCTATTGCTGCTGCTGCTGTTATTGTTGCTGCTGCTGTTGCTGCTACTATTATTGTTGCTACTTCTGCTGCTTATGTTGCTATTGCTGTTGCTGCTGTTATTGCTGCTATTGTTGCTGCCGTTGATATGGCTACTGTTGCTATTGCAATTTTTGCTATTGCTGCTGCTACTGTTGCTGCTGTAGTTGCTGTTGTTGATTATTATGTCGTTGCTGCTGCTGCTGTTGCTGTTGCTATTGCTACTGCTATTATTGCTGTATCTACTGTCGCTGTTGCTACTGCTGCTATTGCTATTGCTGTTACTGCTGTTGTTTCTGTTATCACTGTTGTTGATTATGATGCTGTCCCTAGTGCTGTTGTGGCTGATGCTGCTGATGTTGCTGTTGGTACTGCTATTGCTGCTACTCTTGCTGCTGTTGCTATTGTTACCATTGTTGCTTTTGTTGCTGCTGCTGTACTTGCTGATCCTGTTGCTGCTGCTATTGCTGTTGCTATTGTTGCCACTGCTGTTGTTGTTGCCACAGAGACCATGGGAGCTCAGCAGACTGGATTGTACCCCTCCATCTGGAGTCTGAGAGAACCCCAAAACCACAGGATGATTTGGGCGAGATTCTGCTATGCCCCACCTCAGGTTGGACTGGTCCAGAAGTTTAGGCAGGACTAACCACCTCCAGGTGGGGGAAATTCTTTGAGGAGCCAGATGACTGGAAGCAGCCCACACCTGATTCAATATTACTATAAACAAGAATAGGTCCAAAGGGCATGGCTGGGAACAACAAAGTGAAGAAAGCAGTATTTCTACAATGACTATCAGCAACATCTTGGCATTCACGAAGAAAAGAGGATTGAGAAAACTTGCATTTGAACGAACGTTTTAATTGCATTCTTCACTCACCAAACTGTTGAAAAATAAATGAACTTTGGTAAAAATAATTTCTCAAACTCTGTTTTCAGAGACTGATGACAACAATGTCTAGATTTTAAAATCATCATCTTGTACTGACATAAGATTAAAGTTAGACTTTACCTACATTCTCCATTACAGAGAAGGGTGGAATGCCCTAAGAAAGGAACGTATTTAGGCCAATTCCACATCTAGAGGAGATTTTTAGGAACCTCTCCATCCACATTAGTTATTCACCAAGCTGTCCATTTCCTTTATGAGAATCACCACTCCGAGCATTTTGCAAGACTAATCTTGGACAAAGCTTATACCCATTTATTGTTCCTTTTATTTATTATAATATTTGCTTTATTTTGGTTTTTCAGCCTCCTCATAATTTCTTTCTCCCCTATTTTTATTTCTTATTGCAGACCAAGAAAAAATAAAGAAAAGATGATTTACCTCCAAGTTAAGAGACTAGACGTTCCATTAGGCTAAGAAGAGAGGCCATTACTCCTGCTGTGTCCTTGCTTTGGTGATGCCAAGGCTGGAAGCAGAGGTTTCTTCACTCACCACAAAGCCCAAATGGTCCAACCTTCCCTACTCTGGAGCCCCATCACCGAGACCTTCGGCCCATGGAGTTTGTTGTCCCTTTTGTAAGAATGTGTCTCCAGGACCAGATCCTGCCAAGCTCTTCCAGCTTACTCTTTTCTCAGCATTCCTAGGACAGTGGCCACTGGTTTGCTGGAATTTTTTTTCCATATTGGTATTTTTTTGATTCCTTTTCCCACAATGACATCAAACCAGAATACATAGGGGAACTGTGGGTCAGTGACACAGAAAAGATCTGACAAACAATAAAGTTGGGAGAGACAGACTATTTTCTTAAAGAAATAAAACACAATATTGAGTTGTCCGGAATGTATGTCAAAAACTTTGAACAGGCCTTTCAATATCACAGGTGAGAAAATTTAAGATACATTGATTGTTATCTGCATTAGGCTAGAAGGGAACCTCAAATAAAAGAATCAGGAATGCAACTTGAATAATCGCCAAGTCCTTCCGTAGTTAGACTGGAGAAGTACAAATATGTGATTTCTACAAAAGATCTTGACAAGAGTTCACTAAAGAGCATTGTTGGCAATATTAACCCAAAGATGATAATTTTTTAGTCTACTAAAAATTCCTCAAAATTTGTGGACTTTAAAATTATGTTAATATTTTATCAAAGTTATATAGTAAATACATTTTGAAAAGCTAAATACTATAAGGCTTATAATGAAAAACAAAATTTCCTTGCCCTATTCCACCTCTACAAAAACCTTGGAGAAAATTTTCAACTGTTTAGCTTTGTTTTCCCTATATTGATCTCCATGTATCTAAATAATTTCTTTATATTGATATTTTTGATTTTTTAGTTTTAAATATTATCTATTGACTTTTTAACATAAAAAATGAAAATTTAGCTCTCTTCACCTCTCCTGTCATCCCAGCACACTGCTTCTCTCTGCCTTTAATCTTTGTATTGTCACATTTTTATTAAATCAAATGGTGAACATTCATTCACGTCATTATGGCTGTTATTAATGCTGAGCCACATAGTGTACTATGAGGATGCTTCCTTTCTCTCACAACAGCTTGTTTTTCCTGAACCTCAGTTTTTATTGCTTTGTTTTCTATATATTCACCATTAATTTTCCCCCAAACTCTGACAGAGCAACAAATCTCCTCTCAATGTATTCAAAAGCATCACACGCTGGTTCCCTTTCTTATCTTTTTTCTTGAGAGTCCTCCCACCTGGAAGCGCCAGACCTCCCGCTCCACTTTGTCCTGGTTGATCTCTAGGCTGCTGCACAGTTGTTGCTGTGGGCTGTCCTTCCCCACCTTCCCGATCATTCCCATTGTCTCTTCCTCGTGTCAGATCCCCTGTCTCCTACATCCAAGGTCATCTCTTTCTTGGTTCTCTCTCTTATTTTGAAGAAGTACATCTTGCAATAGCTTCCTGAGAAAGAGTGCATGCCTGACCTGCACTCTCTTCTGTGGCGTCGGTGCTGAAACCCGCAAACTACATTTCCCAACCTCTTTTCCACCTGGCTTCCTGTGAGGCTCTACCAATGGGTAGCACTGGCCAGAGAGAGGAAGGAAGGAGCAAGAGAGAAGCCGTTTTCCTTGTATTTTGAAGAAGGGTCAGGCAGCTGCAGGTGACCAGAGTCAGAGGACGGAGGCTCCTGGCCCTGCTCAGTGGCACTGGTGTAGTTCTTTTTTTTTTTTTTTTTTTTTGAGACAGAGTCTCACTCTCTTGCCTGGGGCGAGTGCTGTGGTGTCAGCCTAGCTCACAGCAACCTCAAACTCCTGGGCTCAAGCACTCCTGCTGTCTCAGCCTCCCAAGTAGCTGGGACTACAGGCATGTGCCACCATGCCCGGCTAATTTTTTCTCTATATATTTTTAGCTGTCCAATTAATTTCTTTCTATTTTTGGTAGAGACGGGGTCTCGCTCTTGCTCAGGCTGGACTGGTGTAGTTCTGACAGCTGCAGCAGCAGCAGCAGAAGTGCTTCTGTCAACTTTAAGGCACCAACAAGCTCTTGGGCTCCAGCCAGGAGCAACTACCACTTCCTGGTCTTTGTGTATAAATGCTTTCCTCTCTCTAGCATATCTTCATCCTTTCTACTCTACCAATGATTTTGTAAACAAGTGTCTATATTAAATTGCCTCTATTTAAAATACCTAGAATGGTTTCTGTTTTGCTGAGTCCTCACCGATTAATACTCTACTTGGTAGTGTGAATAGACCCAGGAACTAGATGCCCAAATATGGGAATCTGGGGTTTGTTAAGGTACCTTGAGAGGGGTGCCAGGACTCCTCCAGACCTTCCCCACCCATTTTTGCCCCAGGTATGTCTAGAGTAGATTCCTGCACACATCTCAAGGGGAGAAGGCAAAAGTCTGTCTAGGGAAGAGATAGCTTACACATTAAAAGAATTTCAAGATTTTGTAACTTACATCGGCAAAAGTCAAGGGAAAATTTAGAAATAAATTGTAACGATGCTAGACTCAGGAGGGTGAACATAATGCCAGATCAGGTCAGATTTGTTGATATGAGTTCCCTAACCCAAGATTCTAGATTTAATGTGCTAGCTGAAGCATTGGTCCTTAGCTCCAACAGTTTGCAGATCAAGAACTTTAGAAAAACTACAAGTGAATATTTCCATAATTTGGAATAAGGAAGGACATATTAGGTAAGAAAAAAATACAAGAGACACAAAACAAAAGATTGGTCAATTTGACACAAAACAAGACCAAATTAAATGAAGCCAGCTGAGTAATACACAAACACACAGACACACACACACATACACACACACACAAACACACATACCAAAAATAAATTTAATAGATGGGTGACAGATTTGAAAAAATATTTCTTTCGGACCTTAGTTCCTTGGATATTTTATACATGGCACCAAGCCATTCATGAGGGCTTTATTTCTTTCATGAGGGCCCATCCCCGTGATCCCAACACCTCCCACCAGGCCCCCATTCAGCACTGGGGATCAAATTTCAACATCTGATTTGGAGGGGCCAAACATCCAAACCATATACCCCTCAAGAGGTAAATGGTTAAGCAAATCATGGTGTATCCATGCCAAGGAATACTGCTAAGCAAGAAAAACAAACTATTAATATCAGTACCTACATAACTTGCATGGATCTCAAGGGCATTATGCTGAGTGATAAAAGCTGATCTCAAAAGGTCATTCTTGAAACGAAAAACTATAGAGATGGAACACAGATCAGTGGCTGGTTATGGTAGTTGTTACGCAAATCTGTATATACATGGTAAAGTAACATAGAACTATGCTCGCATACTGCCCCAACGCCAGTTTGGGAGTTTGGATATTGTACTATAATTACATAAGCTGTAACCATTGGGGGACACTAGGTGAAGGGTACCCAGGACCTTTCTGTAGAACCTATAATTATTTCAAAATAAAGCTTTAAGAAATAAAAAATTGAAAATAAATGCAGTATTTAAAAAAATTGAATGCTATGAGAGCCAGAAGAGGCCGTTTCTCTATAGCAATGAGACTTAAAGTTATTGATCATGGTGCCTTTGAAACCTGAAGAAAACTGATTCCTCTCCCCAGAAAAATACATGGCCAAAATGTGCACACACTTGCACAGACTGTACTGTCCCGCACCCAATTAAGAATTCTTGCTGTGACACAGAGGTGGGCAAACCACAGCCTATAGGCAGAATCCAGCCTTCCCCTATGTTTTAAATAAAGTTGTCTTGGAACACAGCCGCAGCCGTCATTTGTATATTCCCTATGGCTGTTTTCAAGCTACAGCAGTGAGTTGAGTAGCTGCTGCAGAGATTCTCTGGCCCACAAACCTGGAAACATTTACTATCTGACCCGCTGGGTATAATTCTACCTCGATAACCTGAAGGAACATTGGAGTCAAAAAGAGTAAGAGCAGAGAAGACAGCATCATCAGCATCGTAAAAGCTGCATTTCACTTTCTGTGTGCCTGGAATTAAATACCATTTTTTTGTAGGTGAACAGGCAAGAAGTTAGATTAAAAGGTGGCAACTTGGAAAGAACAAAAACTAATGTTTATAGAATGCCTCTGGGTGTGGGCTGTGCTCTCTGTGAATGTGGCCTGAGGGTCCCTCCCCACAGCCCCAAGAGGAGGCTGGGCTGCCATCTACTTGGGACCCCGGGCCAAGGGTGTGTCCAGGGCTTGGTAATCCACCAACTCTGTCCTGAGAGTCTGGGAGGTGGCTGGTGAGGGGAAGGCCAGCACACTATCCACATTGTTCAAGACAAGCTCAGGAGAATCCCTTGTATCCAATGCCCATTTATCAAAAAGAACATCATTTTAATTTAAACTAAAACAAACAATCATTTGCCTTTGATGAAGGATAAAGATCTTTAAATACAGGTCTTCCGATAGAAGTTCCACATGCCGCTTCTTGCATATACCACATTCATAATGCATTGTGATTTGCAATTTTGATTTCTTTAAAGTAGAGCTAGAACTCGAAACATTTTGAAGCATTCTGAATCCAAGATCTCAGATTTTTATAGTACATTTTTCTTTACACTTGATTCATCCACATTTAATTAGACAACATTTTTAGCGATTCACATTTATTGACTATTAAGGAAGCATTTAATTTGCATTAATTAAATTACAAAATGTAACTCATTTTCACATTTATATTTTACCAGGTTACATGTAAGTAATCAGATTTGGTAATTACGATACCAAGTTCAGTGAGAAAACACAGATTTGGGAGCAAAGCCAACTGATTCTCAGTTCAGACTGTAGGTCAGCGGTCGATGGGGTTGGTGAGCGCTGGAATGTGGCCCCCGCAGGAGACGTGACTGTCAGCTGGTTTCCCGGAGGAGGGGTCCTGTGAGTGGACCAAGCAGAGGCTGGTTTTGTGAGCTTCCGCTAAGGCCAGTGCTGGTATTTTAAACACAACACAGAATTGTCTTTATTTCTCTCACACAAGCCTCATTGAAGAGGACAATGTTTATAAAACACCACCCGACTAAACCCCAAGAATAAAACTCTCTTCCCTTTCCTTGTTTGGTGAATCTCAGCACGAGAGCCATTATTAACAAGGATTCTGAAAGGAGGACTCAGGCCAACCCGAGTGACCTCCATTAAGTTCTGGAATCAAAAGTGACTTGGCAAAGA
Source organism: Indri indri (assembly GCA_004363605.1). NCBI lineage: Eukaryota > Metazoa > Chordata > Mammalia > Primates > Indriidae > Indri > Indri indri. Next base: position 10,015 of record RJWJ010044945.1, read on the forward strand.
CATCTTTTCCAAAACAATTCGACTCCACTTTTTGTCATCAGACAAATGGGTCTTGGGCTCAAGATGACATTTTGACGTCTTTGGCAACAATTTCTTCGAGGCAAGAATCCGTGGAGTGAGAGGCTGCGCTTGTCCGGTCCCTCTCCAGCTGCCGTAATTTTCAGCTCTGGGTGGTTTCGGTGTTACCTCATTCTACACCTTCCCTGGACAGTGGTCCCCAATCTTTTTGGCACCAGGGACCAGTTTCATGGAAGACAATGTTTCCACAGACAGGGGCGGGGAGGGGTCGGGGCGGTGGGAGGCAGAGCTCAGGTGGCGATGGAGAGGTGGGGAGGGGAGCGGCTGTAAATACCGATGAAGCTTCGCCGGCCTGCCCGCCGCTCACCTCCTGCTGTGTGCCACCCCACGCCCACCCCAAGTTTCATGGAAGACAATCTTTCCATGGACTGGGGCAGGAGACCACAGGTCTAGGATGTAATGAATCTCACACCATGAATGCTTTTCCTCAATCACAGAGCACACAAGGACACCCCTTCCACAAGGATCGGTCCTAGTAAGGCCGAGGCCACTGTCCAGGTTCCCTTGTGCCTGGGCTGCCTCTCCTCCTTTCCAGGTCGTCCACCGCCCTTTTCCTGTGACAACACCAATCTCCCTCAGGGCCCTCACCATGACCCAGAATCTGAGGACTCTGCTGTGGAGTGACACGTGGCGGCACAGGACGTTATTCTGCAAACCAGTCCGGCTGTGTTGTGGAAACTGGTGGTCACTGCCCAGAACCTGGGACCTTAAATCATCAGACGTGCTTGTGTGCCCAGCAGCTCCTAAAAAGCAGCGACTCTCGACACCAGGCACCTGCTATGATGCCCACATCGATGGCTCGAGCCCAGAACTCTCTTCCCTATTCCAGACACTGCTTTTTAGGTGTCCTGAGGGTTTCTCATGGGTACCATGTCTCACTGGAATTTTATTGCCAATGACTAAAATGTCCATTATCCTTAGATCTTGATAAGATGAATTCTGAGAAAGTTTGTATTCATATTTTGCTTGCCGTTATCTAAGCCGTCTCTCATCCCCAGGACAATCACAAGTTATTTACCCAAAAAATGGATGTTCAGTGACTATTTTTATGTGAGGCTCAGAGACACCAGGAGTGAAGCACAGGCCCTGACCTCCTGGAGTTCATCATCCAGTGGGGCCACAATTCCAACACAGCAAACCATGACACTTAACTAGAACCGCATTGTGTGTGGAGTCACTACAGCGTTAGACTTCAGCCGCAGCTCCGTGTGGGGAGTTTGTGTTGATCTCTTCTGTTCAGTGATCACTGTTGAATACAACGCCAGCGTTGCACTAGGCACTGGGACAAGGTAAACACCAGGGCTGTGGATTTGTTTTCACAGGGAGGATAGAGGCAGGGAGCGGGGCAGTGACAGCACAGTGCGATCCGCGTGCCCTGGGAACAGGAAGAGACAGCTCTGGGTTCCCAGAGTCAGAGCTCAGTCCTGCCTGCTGGGTTGGGACACGTGTCCCTGGGGAGCTGACATTTAGCTGCAATGCTAGAAGTCAACAGGATCTGCCAGGCAGACAAAGGAGATAGTGCGTTCCCTGCAGAGACAGCAGCACCAGAGCAAAGGCGGCAGGGCGGGTTGGGGAGGCCGAGGGACCAAGGTTAAATGAGGAATTTAAGACGAGTCTAGCAGTGGGAATGATGTCCCAACACTCTAACAGAAAACAAACTAGAAACCAAGCCAGAATGCTCAGCAGCTTGGGGACACTTAGTACAGGGACAAATATCCAGGTCTACAGGTCCTGAGATCTTAGAGCAAGATGCAACTTTTGTACATAAAAGTATCAGAAGGCATAAAAGCAGATGCAAGTCCATTAAAAATATTCTTCTAGAAAGCAAGAAAAAATATACAGCATTTTAGAAACAGTCTCATCC
>RJWJ010044946.1:0-11956 GCA_004363605.1 Indri indri
TGCAGTAAGTGTATACAATGGAATACATTCAGCTATAGAAAAGAATGAAATCATGTATTTGCAACAACTTGGATAGAACTGGAGGCCATTATCTTAAATGAAACATTCAGAAACAGAAAGTCAAATACTGTATATTCTCACAAGTGGAAGCTAAATAATCTGTACACATTAAAGTGTAGAAAAATAGACATTAAAAACTTGAAAGAGCAGGAGGTTAGGAGGAGAAGAAGGACTAGAAACTACTTAATGGATAGGATATACATTATTCGGATGATGGTTACATAAAAACCCAGACTTCACTGCTGGGCAATATATCCATATAACAAAATTGTACCCCTTAAAATTATACACATAAAATAAAAAAAGAGGTAGTTTAACAGAAAGATGCATTGTATACAATAAGGTAAATCATCTATCAATTTTAAATTTCAAGGGCTTTTAAATGTTTCTGAAATAGTGATTTTCAGATATTTAAGAATAATAGCTCAATAATAAGTTATAGATAACTGAATTTTTATATATTTCAAATAAGAACAAAACATGCAAAAAGATTCACCCTCAAATTTTAACATTCTATGTACATCTGGTTCTAAAAAAACCCTGATGTTATGTTAAAAATCAGAGACTTAGGGTTTGGAAAATAAAGATAATAACATTTTAAAAATTAAAGAAATACTACACGGAAGGATATTAGATTTTAAAAGTTTTAAAAATAACTATCTAATGTATGAAACCACTTTAAAGTACATGAAAAAACAAACTTATATGAGGAAAAGAAAACTTCTAAATTATTTATTCCACACTTATTTTATTTTATTTTTAGTCTGTGGTATAAGATACAATAGGGTCAATACCTTATTAGAATAGAAGCTCTTTGAATGCAGGAATAGACCTGTTTCTCCTATGTGTCCAAAAAGAGAATTGTAGGTTGCAACTGAGTGAAGATATGAATAAATGAATGAGCAGCACTTGAGACAAAATTCTAAATTCAACTCCTCATCCTTAAGAATGCATTTTAAAACCTACCAATATCTAAGCAGAGGTATTTTCATCTATGGGGTTCTCTCTATATAAGTTTTATTCCCCTTTTCTCTATTTTATTTTGTAAATAAAATTTTATAAAATATATATTATATATATTTTATATACAAAATATAATTTTAAAATAAAAATTTTATATAGGGGCCCTAAATTTTACTAGGACCATTAGGAAAGAGAAAATGTAAGGTGCAAACTGGGAGAAGATGTTTGCCACATACACAGCTGATATAGGATTAATATCTAGAATATAGAAGTCATTCCTATAGATAAACTAAAATTAGACAAACATTTTACAGAGCATTTTACAAAGGAGAAAGCCCAAATGGCCAAAATACTTGTAAAGATGCTCAAAGTCTTAGTAAATGGAAAATACAAATTAAAACCACAAATATCGTATCATATATATTACACTGGCAAAAACTTCAAAGTCTGACAATATCAAAGTGCCGACAAAGACATAGAACTATGACATTCTCACACACTGCTGGAGGGAGTGAAAATTGGTACAACCACTTTGGAAAACAATTTGGCATGATACAGCAACGCTGAAGGGGTGCATGGCCTGTGACTCAACAATTCCACTCCTAGGTATGTGTCTGAGAAACTTTAGCAAAGATGCAGTGGGGACTGTGTGCAAAAATATTCATAATACTTTTATAATGGAAGCCACGCAAAGTCTGCCAACAGTGCTGCATGTATAAACAACAGCTGTATGCATCAACAAGGATGAACCTCAGGAACACAGCATCGGGTGAAAAAAAGAAAATTATGGGAGAATATATACATTATGAGTTCATTCATGGAAAGTTCGTTAGTGATTTGCTTTTAGGGATAGAAACATATGCGGTAAAACTGTAACAAACACGAGAATGACAAACAAAAATTCATAGTAGTAGTTACCTCTGTTCAGGGCAGAAAGGAGATGTGACCAGAACAAGGTAAAGGGGGCTTTAAAGGAAAGGCTAATGGCCTATGTCTTAAAAAGGGCAGTGGGCACACATTCATTGTAGTGTCATTGTTCACACTGTACACATTTTACATATTCTTTTGCATGTAGCCAATATTTAATAAAAACCTTTAAGAATTGGTGAAGAAGGAAATGACTGAAATATTATTTTTAGAACTTGCTGGAAGAAGAAAAGAGAATCTAACAACCTACCAGCCATTAGGCTCTGACAGTTCTTCCCTCCAAACATGCCACACTTGTCTCCTTGTCTCTTGGTTTCTCTTTGCTCGCTCACTCCAAAGCCAGCGATCATTCAGAACTACCAGTTGTCCAGGGTTGGAGGAAAGTTTCATGGTGCTCATCTTCAGCAGCAGCCAAGCTTTCCGCTCTGTCTGTCATCCTATCCCTCATTAAAATTCAGGCCTACCCCAGGTGTGAATGACAAGCCATTACCCCGTTCGTGCATGTGCACACACATCCAATCTCTGCAGCTTGATTGAGTTATTATTATATCCAAATATTACTGAAATCCATTATTACCTGACTTTTGACTTTGACTTATTTTCTAATAGTTGTACACATGTCATAATGATAATAGAGCACTATATTTAAAACAAATCATCTCCCTGTCCTCCTATCAGAACCTGAAATCTTCGAAAGCTCCTTGAAAAACAGACACCTGTCTCTTCCTCTGACTACAACCATGTAGCAACGGTCCCATAAACCAAAAGTAAAATTTAAAGTGAATGGTGTAGCTATTGTCAGCATAACACTTAAAAAGAAAAAAATAAATCTAGCTGCAGTGAAATCTTACTCCTCACCTGATTCATTAAAGATAAGAAAACATTCATCTGTTTCCCAGCCCACCCCTCCACTGCCCCACCGCTGCCCAGTGGATGGGAAGGGAGAAGGTATTGCTATATTTTCATTATCAGTGACATTAAAAAATAATTGTTTCATATCAGTGACTACAGGGAAGTCAGGCTTTATCAGCACTAACATTCCAATAGAAAAAAAAATCAGAGACTGTTAAAAAAATGATTCTAAATGACCTACCTGGAACAATCCATCACTCAGTACCCTGAAGTACACTGCCTTAAAAATACAACTACTTACCTCAGCATATTGTGCTACTGAACTGGCTTCAACTGCATAAACTCTCCTAGCTCCAGCCTGTACAGCAAAAAATGACAGTATTCCTGATCCACAACCAACATCTAGCACAACCTAGAAGGAAAGAAAAACAAAAAAAGGGTGAAAACACAAATGAGTTTGTGTCTGTTGGCACAAGAACAGCTTTGGGCATTGAGGTGAGACTTAATTGAAGTCCTAGCTTTGATATTTACTAGTGGTCTTACCTTGGCAAAGTTATGAATCTCTGTGAGACTTGTTTTTCTCACACATTAAATGGGGTTAATAATAATCACTACTAAAGTTGGCTGTAGGGTTAAATACTATGAAACGTATGCAAAGCACTTGGCACATAATTGGTATTCTTCAAATCGTTGCTATTATTATTATAGTTTCTTTGTAACATGGATTGCTTTCAGGATGCTCAGGGCCAAGAAAAGCAGAGTGTCACAAATGAGCTCACCTCACCAAATCTGTTAGCATGAACAAAATGAAAACTGTCTCAAATAATTTTTGGAATGATATACACATGTTTAGAAATAACTGAAGATGAAGTCTTGAAAAATCCAAAAGTGATGTATGTGCTTTTTTACCAGATCCCCTCCATAAAATTGGGGAGGTTTCTATGGAGGGTAGAAGCATAAGGTTGTAAAATGACAAAATTTTTCTTCCCCTCTCTGTGTTCTGACCTGGAACTTAAATCAAGGAAACCACCATTCACTGGGGCCAAGACTTGAACCTATGTACTGAGAAGCAAGGGGTGGACCATAAGTGTGGGGCCCCTTTCCCCAGATACTGCTGAAACTAAGGCCTGAATCTTGGCCTGATTACTTAAATTTAAAGTTACTGTATTTCTGTCTCATCAGTGACTTTTATTCTCAGCATCTTTTGGCGCTAGCTTTGAGCAAGACGTTTTACTTGGCTTTAAATCCTCACAATAACCATATGAGTAGACAGCATTCTTATGCCCACTTAACAGATGAAAAAACTGAAAATCAGAGACATCGAACAACCAGCCAAAGTCCACCTAGCCATAAGGAGGGGAGCTAAGAGTTAAATCTGAACATTTTTGTCTTCCAAGCTCATATTTTATATTATCATACATTGCATACTTAATTTGTCCTCTATAAAACTGACATGTTAACATAGCAATTCCAATAGGCAATGGTTGACAAGGAAACAAAGCAGTATTTTTTGTTGGAAAATTTAGAAAAGTTAAAAAAATTTTGAGAGTAGGAAAAATTTTCCAAAAAAATAGGAAATATCATCAAGAGGTTTTGTGTCTGTGTGTGTTTTAACTGCAGTATCACACTGTGCTGACACAGATACTGTGCCATTATTCTAAGAGAACATGCTGTTAGTAATGGGTTCGCAGCGCTGACTTATATTAATTCTAGGGCTGTGGCTGTATTCCATATGGTTTCCTATAGGGCTTGGGTAATTAGGGGCATTACCAATTTAAAATGTCACCCAGACTCCAAAATTGGCTGTCAGGCTGTCTATACTTTTAGAAATACCAATATTCTCTTTTCCTGATCCTCCCCAGGAAATCTACCATCTTCATGTGGCCATGATCTATTGCAAGAACATTCATGACTGCCATTTAGGGAGTGGAGGCTGTTAAGTTGGAGAATGCAATCCTTGTCCCTAAAGAAAGATGCACCACATTCAAAAGAACCTTTCTAGAACCTTCTTCAATTAAAAATACAATGCCTTGGATTCCAAGTTCAGTCCAAAATATGGATGCAAAGTAAAGAGAGGATGGAAATTGTATCTGGATGCTCTGGTAATAGGGTACCCTAGAAATGTGTAAATGGAGCTCTTTGTATAACTTATTAGGGTGGTACAAAGCACATCTTAGAGCAGTGCTTTTCAGTTCTTGTGATCCTGCAGACTAAAAACCAAAGGAATATCTTACCATTAGGGGAGAGATGGGAGAAAAGAAATAGGGAGAAAGAGTAAAACAGCCAGAGCTGGGAGTGAGCCTTACGTGGTTAAGCTTTTGGCAAATTTAGTGTATTTGGTAAAAAGATATTTTAATAAACCCAGGCCATATCTAGAGAAGTAGTGAAAAATCATAAGCTGAGGCAATTTTCTAAAGATACAAGCCAAAATGACCTTAATCATTTGGTTATTTCAAAATAGAGTATGGGCCTTGGCAAAGAATCTGATCTTTTGCTAGCATTGTCCAGATAATTCTATCTGCTTCCCACTTGAATGAGTATTATAAAACTTAAGTGAATTTCCAGCCATGTAACCAGGAAGAGAGGATGAGGAGGCAGAGGGACATTTTGTCTTGTCTACATAAGCCATGCAACTTTGGAACCAAAGCCATGGAGTGCCAAGGATAAATCCTGTGGAGAAAAACTAATAGTCAAAGCAAATATTTAGGCTTTAATGAAAATATACTACCTCCTCCCTTTCCAGCTGGGATTTCCAAGACCAGGAGAGGAAAGGACATTAACACAGATAATTCCATTACACTTTCTCCCATAGCACCTCAGAAAGCCTTGGAACTGCCTCTAATTGTATTTCATTGTCCTTACAGAAGATTAGATTGAGCCCATTTTTTATTCTACCATTGGTAGACCATTACAGAACTGGGTATATTTGAGGAACTTGGCAGACATTAAGTTATACTTTGATGCTCTGGGCAAAAAAAAAAATCTCATCTCTCCTCAGGCAGAGACAAAAAAGAGTAATAAAATCCTAGGGCTTGGGTAATTAGGAGCATTACCAACTTAAAATGTGGAGTGGTTAGCAAATGATGTTCCCCTGACACTATCTATTTGATCCTGACACCTCTCTGTAATAGAGAATACATAGTTTTGTGTCCATTTTATTGATAAGGAAACTGAGGCTCAGAGATATTAAGTAGCCAGCCCAAGGCGACATGGCTGGTAAGTGGCAGAGCTGGGGTAGGAATCCAGTGCTTGGCTCTCTGCACCATGATGGCATCTTTTTGTGTAGCAGAAGATGAGAGAAAAGGGCATTCTATAAAGAGATACAAATCTGATCATCATACCTCTGATAGTTCTATGCACCTGGAAGAGAAGAGGAAGGTCCCTTTAGTCTGTTGTCCTTAGTCCTGAGCGATCCAACAGTGACTGACCTTTCTGGTCTCTTCTTCTGTATCCCTCTCCCTTCTCCCCCACACACCCAGGCTGGAAATTACATGCTTTGCTTCATTCTATGCTCACTTATGCACAATTCCCTGTGGTAGTGGCAGTGATCATCCTACCAAATGTTCATGCTTTCTCAGTGTGCACTTGTTGGGAAGCAGCTGCCCGGCCAAGACTACATTTCTCCACCCCCTTGCATCTCCGTGCACCCATGTGACTACTTCTGGCCAATGGAATGTGAGGGGAAGTGATGAGTATCTCTTCGGGGCCCAGGTAGTTAAGGGTCCAGCATAATTTCCCTACACTCTTTGCTCCTTACGCAGTGATACTGGAGATCACCTGTTCAGGGTGAAGAGACCCTGAATCTCTGGGTCACCACTTTGGGAAGAGCCACTCACAACACACTGGACATGGCATGAGCAAGAAATAATTTTTTTTCTTTTTAAAAAATTATATATTTTTTGTTATTTTAAAATTATTTTTACTTTTGTGTTGTTTTTTAAAATTTCACACATTGACAGAAATAAATTTTATTATGGTAAAACACTGAAATTTAGGGATTGTTTTAGTTGGTGTATATACTGATCAATATATTTCCCTTGGCTAACACTCCCTTCTCTCAATTTTCTACCTAGGGATTTCATTTTTCTAGACCTAACTCAAATCCCACATTTCAGGAATGCCTTCCTTGACTTCCCAGTCAGTCTAGGCTGGGCTCTCTGGTATCCTGTACATAGCTCTCCGGTAGCATTTATCACAGGATACGGCAAGTATTTCTTTACATGGTTATCTTTCCAGCTTAGCTTCTGAGCTTCCCAAAGACACATCATTTATCTAGCTAGCATAGTGGGAAGCATAAAAACCATTAACAAATATTTGTTGCCTACATGACTGAATGGGATAACACAAAATGTCAGTCCCCTAATTCCAGCATCACCTTGAAATAGCTCTGCAAAAGGCCTATGACTTCTGTGTGCCATTTGGATTCTGGGAGTGCACGTGCATCACAAGCCAGCACCCAAAGAAAGTGAGCTTAGGAGGCCCTCGCCTTATTCAAGATTTTAGCCCAAAATATTTCACTCAAATATTTCACTTCCTTGTCTTTGGCATTCTGGCCTCTTTTTGTTTCTTAGGCTGCATGTCACCTCATGGACCTGACACTTTACACTCTCTCTCCCTTCATAATCTCCACCCTTCCTGAACTATGATCTGAACGTGGTCACTCTTCTATCTGAGGTAGCCTTTCGCCAAATCCCTCTTCCCTGACACAGGTTTCATGCTCATTCCTGCCACAGGGCCTTAGTACATGCTGCTCCCCACTACACACTCTATGCTCTCAGCATGTGGTCACTTTTTTTTTTTTTAACCTACTCAATGCCTATTGTGCTGGTTATTTTCTATTTGAGTTCCTCCAGATATATCCTTCCATCTTCTCCAATCTGCACTTTGTCAGGAGCCTGACCTATCTGGACTGTATCAACACACTTCCTTGCCATTGGACTCTAGTTGTGACCAGTCAAGAGAAATGACAATAGGAGGGTAGAAGGAGTGAGTACAGTGAGGTCAGATTGTTCATTCTCCTGGCTTCCTCTTTCCTGGGTCTCCATGGATCGGTTGTGTCCCCTCTACCCAAAGTCACAGCTGTTGTGGGGCATTCATCTTTTACAGTCTGACTATCCTCTTAGGTTTCCAGTTACCACCTTTAGGTCCACACTCTTGCTGGTGCCAACGTGTTTCACCATCCCTTGTCAGTTTTCTTAACTCTGCCCACATCTTTGGAAATAGTCATGTTATTTAATTCTGGTCTTTTGCTCCTTCCAAGGTGAGCACCTCCTTATACTCTTTCTTTGTAACAATCATCAGAGTTATAATTTTTCATGTAAAATAAGTAGTTGTTTGATTAACATTTTCTCTCTCCCTTGGATAGTAAACTTCATTAAAGGAGAGACCCCATCTGTTTCCCACTCACTGTTGAATCCCTGACAGGTAGTGTAGGGTCTGCTGCACAGTAGAGACACTCACTAAATCTCTGATGAACAAGCTGAATAAATGAAAATGTCTTTCATTACTGCAAATATGGGTCTCATACAGACTCAGGGTCCAGAAAATATGATGCAAATCTGGTACATCCCCGAGAATGTACCTTGTCCCAGCATAACAAGTCCTCTCCAACCTGGTGAACCCAAGAATCCTTCAAAGGATGGCTTTCTTTTGGCATTGCCATATTATCATTACATTACAATCCAGTTAGCCCTTGTGCACAATATTCTTCGAGACAGGGAATTCATCCTCAGTTGCCTGTTGGATACAGAGGCAATAACTGTAGATGTGGCTGTTTTTCAGCTTATTCAGAGCGGCACCAGAAAATGGTATGAAATCCCTGGCAGAACTAAATGGGAAAAGTCGACAATTGGTCCATGTAACAGTGGCCAAATGCTCTGGGAATTTGTTGGTAAATAAAGTTTTTAAATTTTTTTATGAATAGGGTCATTTCACTTGTACACATTATTTTAATTACATGTTCTTCTGGTTTCCTGGGCAAAGACATCCTGGAAAATGTTTGGACAGGGCTAATATATCTCCAAGTGCGTTCAATGCTATTTATTTGGATTTACTAGGTTAAAATTAACAAGGAATATCTAGATCCTTATGAAAGTGTGAAGCTAAACTATTCCTGAATGAAAGAATAAAAATAAAATAAGTACAGTCATCCCTCAGTATCCATGGGGGATGGGTTCCAGGACCCCCCTCGGATACCAAACTCCTCCAATGTTCAAATCCCTTATATAAAATGGCATAGTATTTGCATATAACCTATGTACATCCTTCTGTATACTTTAAATCATCTCTAGATTATTTATAATACCTAACACAATATATATTCTACAAAATAGTTGCTATACTATATTGTTTAGGTAATAATGACAAGAAAAAAATGTCTGAACACATTCAGTCATATGTAACCAACCTTTTTTTTTCATGAACATTTTTGATCCACAGTTGGTCGAATCCATGAATGTAGAACCCAAGTATATACAGGGCCAACTCTATTATTTGCTGTATATTTATTATATGCTATGTCTGTCTAGTGCTTTATAGGCACTACCTTAACTACTGGTCATGACAACTGTATCATGTGAGTACTATTATTTTCTCCATGTTATAGATAAGGCGACTGAAAATCTTTAGAAATGAGGTTTTTAAAAAAATTACCTAATTCGAACCCTGCACTCTTAGCCATTCCTTCCACCTTCAATTCTAAGCTATTCCTTGTACTGTTCAGACTACAGTAATATTGGTCACATTTAACCTTTTTCACTCCAGATTTTTTATAATTGTCTTCAAATATTGAGGTCCTGATTATCCCACAATCAGTTCCTAAAGTGATGCCAGTTATTATGTATTAATTCTTTATTTGCTTGAGCCTATCAGTGGCTGCTCTGAATGGCAGCCTTATATTCCCAAGTTCTGTGCTCTACCTGTCTGTGCACTTCCACAGCCAGCACTTTTTCCAGCCCTCATTTTATTCCATCTGTGCTCACCTCCACTAGACAGCCCAAAGTCACACGTGGCCCATGCTCTTGCACAGCATCATAAGATTTATCATCGCCATGAGCTTCCATGGGCTGCTCACCTCCAAGGCTGCACCCAATATCCAAATCTTCCAATACCCAAACTATGGAGAGAGCAGCTTCTTGGCAATAATGTGAATGTGACGTTATTGGAAATAGTGTTTTTATAGATGCAATCAAGTTAAGATAAGAGCAAAGTGGATTAGGGTCAGCCCTATCCAATACGGCTGGTGTTATTATGAGAAGAGAGAAATCTGCACAGAAACACTGACATGTACTGGGAGAACATGGTAACAACAGAGGCGGTGATTGGAGTGATGCATCTATAAGCCAAGGGACACCAAGGATTGCCAACAATCACCAGAAGCTAGAAAGAGGCAAGGGAGGACTCTCCCCAGAGCCTTCAGAGGAAGCGTGGCCCGCAGATATCTTGATTTTGGATCTAGCCTCCAGAACTATGAGAGAATAAATTTCTGTTGTACTAAGCTACCCAGTTTGTGGTCATTTGTTATGGCAGCCCTAGGAAACTAAAACAACCTTCAAAGCACAAGCCATAGAAAAAAGAAATTTATATTTTCTATACATATCACATATTGTTTTTTACTATCACATCCTGTTCCCCTCCACATTCCAAAAGTCACATAAATACATAAAATATCAGTTGATAAACCTAGAACATGTAAAGAATGGCTTTCTGTCACTCCCCAAATCATCCTGCAGTATAGGCTTTGCATACAGACAGACCTGAGTTTGCATAGAGCACTACCACTTAGTTGTATATCCTAAAGCAAGTTAGTTAAATTTTTGAGCTCCAATCCCTTTATCTATGCTATTAACCTAACAACATGTATTGCATTCGCCTGGTGCGCGGTGTAGTGGGCCATCATTCTTTGGTGCCTCCCAGCATCTGAACCCCCTTTCTATGTTTGAGGAATGCCCCACGTTGTGAGGCAGCACCAGCCTCCTGCTAGGGAAGTGAAGGTGTCAGATGCTCTTTTCCGGTCCTTGCAGCTAAAGCACAGGCATGACCCAGTGCCAGTGAGATGCACTTTGCATGGGAAGCTCAGAGTGTGAAGATGCAGGGACTATACAGAATCCACTCTGGTGAGGTCACAACAACCTCCAGATTCCAGAGCATCAGAGAGATCTCGAGATTCCAAGGACAACATTCAAGATTAGTATTGGATGAAGGCTGTGCACATTGCAGTGTCTATGTCTGGCTGCACTGGGGTCTTCCTAGGATCAATTCTGCAACAGGATTTTAGAAATTATTCTGGCTATGCAGCTTCCAAGCCTAGTTCTCTGGTGTTCCTGCATCCTTTTAGGAAATTCTTCTTCTTTTTTTTTTTTCTTACAGGAGCAGAGTTGGTTTCTGATGCTGGCAGTTAAGAACGCTAATGCACAGAGATTAAATGAGATAGAATATACAAAGTACCTAGCAGGAATCATGAGTCATTCTCTCTACACAGCTGTTCTGAACAAGGATTCTGCTATAACAGGGTTAACAAGGATGCTTGGGGCTAGAAGTGGAGGGTTGGAAGAAATGTAAGGAAGCAAGAGCTTACGGGAAGGTCCGTGCAGCAGACCTGTGCTGCAGCCTCTAGTCTAGTCAGTGATCAAGGTCAGGCCTCATTAGCATGCCAGGTTAACTTACAGTGTGCAGTGTTTTTAATGTGAGAGGAGAATTTCAGAGCACGATTAGAAATGGACTCAAGGGCCTTTGACCAAACTGAGCATAAGCCCACACCAAAGAAAACTCACATCAGAAGAACTGAAGCTCAGGCTCTGCAAATCTGAATATCAGCTGAGAGTCTGAACAGGTTGCTTTGCATGTTTGTTGTTATTTATGTTTTCTTTTAAGCCCTCACATCCCTAAATCCCTTCTGCCTAAGCCAACGTCACATTTGGATGCACTAAGCAGCTGTTGCAACTGGGGATTCTCCCCTCTGTGAAAACACTGCTTTGAAAAAATAATAAGCTCTCAGCTCCTGCTTACTCTCACAAGTTTCCAGCAACTGGTGCCGTGACAAACGAAGTGTCAAAACATTTCCAAATTAAAACCCACAGCTCCTACGGCCCCACACCCTCAGCAGGATGGACTTGCCTGCTTGCACCCAGCATACACTTGAAGAAACTAAAAATAG
>RJWJ010044947.1:0-11962 GCA_004363605.1 Indri indri
TCCATATCTTCTGGGGCCAACTGTTTCTTCTCCAAACCCTCCATTTCACTTGATGGTTCACATGAGACTGTGTTGGTAGGATTATCCTGTTGTCTTCTTCCTGGATGGTGCCTCTTCTCCTTCTGGGCCCCACATGTGTAGATGATCCCCAGATTATGTCCTTACCCCTCTTCTGTGTCTGTACACCAGCCCATGGTGATGTCATTCCCTGCCAGGTCCTTAACTAGCATCTCTCAGCAGATAATTCCTAAGCTCACTGCACTAACTTCAACCTCTCTCCTAAGCTTCAGACATATATTTCCAACTGCCTTTTGAATATATCTAAGTGATATCTGAATGATATGTTTATATCCAAACCACAAACTCAGCATATCATAAATCTATCTCACTTTCTCCGTAAGAAAAACCTAACATGGCTTTCTAATTTTTCTCTCTCATTAGGATCAAATTTTGGAGTCACCCATAACCCTTCTTCTTTTCACAATGCCCTGTAAAAACCTGTTTTGCTTAAGTCTTGTAAATTCTATTTTCTCTTTGTTTCTCTCTGCCTAGCTTCTGTACTGACCTTTCTGCCATCAGTATCTCCCTTTGAAAATCTACCATGCAGGCTGCTATTAGATAAATCAATCTTAATCACAGTACCAATAACAATGTCAATCATAAATATTTAATGATCATCTACTTTGTACAACAGCAACATCATGATCGTATCAGATTCTCATAACTCCTGGAGGTAGGTACTAAAAATCCTTACTTTTACTGCGCAGAGGGAGATAAATGTTCCAAGAAATTTAATCTTGTTCAAGGAAATGCATCAAACAAAGAGCAGACTATGGATTGACACTGAAGTTTACTAGACACCCACGCCCATGTACCAAATCATCTGCCTGCCAAAAGCCATTAAAGGCTTTTCTGCCTCTTTTCCTCACCAGGTACTTCATTTCCCCATCAGTGAAGCCCCAGTAAACCTTTCCAGCCTGGGCTTTCACTATTCCCCTCCAAATAGCCTACAGTTCAATCAAACCCTAGCTCAGCATTCCCAACCCTCTTGATTCATTGCAGTCTGTAACCACTGTTTAGACTCTCCCCAATATCACTCTTTTATCTGGATCCTACCCTTTCTTTCTTCAAGACCAATCTCAAAGCCCTGTTGTCCAGGAAGCCCTTCCTGGTTCTCTGACTTCATGCAGTAACACTTGAGAAATTTCTCATTTTGTGCTTTATATTATTTTTATTTCTGCCCTTCTCTTGTCCTTCAACTAGAGAGTAAATTCCTTGAGAACAGAGACTGAACCCGATCTATCTGGGTGCCCCACATAATCCTCGTATCAGGAAACCTAGATGTATACATGGTACAATGAATTTAAGTTCTGTTCAATTGAATTAAAACCTAGGGGCCCTAGGATTCCAAAGCAAATGGGCTTGAGGGTACTTCCTGATTGTGCTTTAGCCTTTTTCATAAAGCAACTCTCTGATGTCTTTAAAATCTCAATTCTAATTCTACTATTTTTCAGCATTGCTTTTATCCCAAAGGAGACCCTTCCTCAATGAATAAGGTCACTCTAGTCACAGAGTGAAGGACTGGCACTTTTATTCCAAAGCACTCTTCACATAAAGCCCAAAATAACCTTGAACTCTCAATTTGCCATTTCATGTCACGCTCCTTTCCAATGCAGTTAGCAAATCAAAGGAAAACCATTTTTAAAGTGCTTATCTTTTAGGTTGTTCTCACTTTGATGACAATAAGACACCATGAATTTTTTCTTTTTTTTTTTTACTAGTCATGTTCTTGTTGCAATTCAGAGCCCCCGCTGAATTCTTCTGAATATAGTTCAGTTATATCTTTTTGCCACTTAACATCATTTATGATCTCTATAAATAATTCTGAATTAAGTATGCAAAGTATATTAAAAATATCACTTTCATCTGTCTCTTACATAATGTTAAAATGTTTTTCCAAACAGTGCGGTGCATCTTTTACTAGAGCAGTGCTTTGCCTAAATATAAACATGGAATTTAAGAATACTCCTATATGAAATATCTTTAGACGACCTTGTTCTTGTGTAAGCAAAAACACACATCTAATTTCACTGGTGGCGTTTTTATGAAAACCTACTGTATGAATCCAGACTGAGTGTTAAAAATCTTACCCCACCCTCATGCTATAGATGCTTATATGTATGGATGGGCCATTCAGCCATCTCTTTTTACTGATATCCAATAGTAAATGGGTTATTAGGATGATAGTAACTTGTTAGTAAGTAATCAAAATGATCAAACTAATAAGTATGACATTGCATTCTTCTTTTCTTTTTGTAACCTCCTCTGGAGGATTGCTTTCCTTCTATAAAAGTGACTTTTCCTAAAGTATTGCATTCTGTATTTTCATTTCCTAATGCTGTTGAATTTATTAATATGATTCATCATTTTTAATCAATGAAATTTTATTGTAGTTTGGCTAAACAGCAACTAAAGTTTAATTAAATTTTCACTCCTGTGAAGGGAAAATCATCATTCTCCTAAGGAAAAGAAAAATTGATCACTTGGGAGATTTTAGGAAATTAAAACTTATGTAACAATTTGGATGTTATTTCCTTGATAAGCTTTTCCAACATATAAGCATAAGAGCATTATATTTTTCATTGCCATGTTTATATTAATATATAAAGAGGAAGGAAATATTGTCAAAATTTTTGATGTGCCAAAGTGACTCAATTTCTTAAAACATAAAATGAAAAGAATACCTGTTTCATAGGTCTGTTGTAAAAATCATGAGTGATGTATTAGAACATACGTAACCTATATAGTTCTATAAAAATATGAAAGACACCCTCTTTATCAACCATTCTGTACAAACAGTTCAGTTTTTTTAAATTGTTATTTCCAAAGAGATCTGTACATGTTCTTTTGTCGAGACAGAATGAAGAAATTCATAAGTTTTCATGGATCTTTGCCTAAAATTTACTGGTATCTTAATATTTAAATTTTTTAAGCACCAATTCCATCAAGCGTAGGTGTCACTCTTTCTAATGGAAATAATTTATATTATCTGGAGAGGAAAATCAAAAGTCAGGTGATGCAGTGGTCCACAGGCTTTTGAGTCAGAGAGACCTAAGTTCAAACTATTTCTCTATCACATATAAGCAATGTGATGTTGGCCAAGTTACTTAATGACTTTAAGCCTTAGTAAATACCTATCTCATAGGATTGTAGCAAGGATTTATGTAAAGTACTTAGCCCAGTACACCCAATAGTTGTAGCTACTATACAATTGTAAAAAACAATATATTTTTTGCCAACACCATGTTACTTGTTCCTCAGAACACCTCTGTAGAATGTATGGGACAGATAGAATACACTGAAGACTCCTACAGTTGTATGTAGCTCAGAAATCTGCTGACTTCCAGACCTCTGTATTCAACAGTTACAAAGCATATCTACTGAGATATGCCATAGACATGCCAAACTCTACAAGTTAAAAACCAATCAGTTGTATTACTTTCACAAAAGATGCACTTACACCTCTATTTTCTCTTTGTGAATGGCTCCAATATTCTCCCATCTGGACCAAATGATTCAGGGAATCAGCCTTGACTTCCCAAGTCGCCTATCCCAATGTCAATCCAGCCAGTCACCTGGACCTGCCCATCTACCTCCTTAATTTCCCTTAAATAATTTACCTCCTTATCGTCCTACCGCCACAGGCTTAGTTCAGGTCTTCACTGTTCCTTCGTTGGCTCCCCACTGCTCACAGGAACTCTTCTTAACAACCTCCTCATACGGTTATGAGAGTGATCTTTCTAAAATGCACGCTAACCCCTTCGTGATTTGCATATTGTTAGCTTTACTGGTATTTAATCTCCTGTCACTCTTCCTCCACCCACATTCTTTGTTCAAGCTATATGGAGTTATTTAGACCTTTCCAAATACATAATACTATTTCATGCCTCTGTGATCTCATACCTACCTCTGCCTCAACCTAGAATACTCTTCCACCACTTCTCATTAACTGTTTGTCTTTCAAAACTCAACTCAGGGACTTTCTCCTCCATGAAGACTTTGCTGACCCCACCAGAGTGTTCAACTGCCCCTTTGGATACCAGCGGTCCCCTATGCATTATTTTTATTACGGAATTCTGCATAGTGTTTCCTACTCTGTGTCCCTGTCTAAGTTATATGAGGAGGTTGTTTTGGTCTTTGTCCCTAGCCAAGAATATGACAAATGTATGTTGAATTGATACATAAATGAAAAAAGGAGAGAAGAGGGGTAGAAAAAATTATATCTACTTCAATATGAACAAACTGAGATTTACGAGTTTCCCAACTCCTAGGACAGGACATTTTCTGCACACTTCACTAAGGAACTATGTGAGATAGACTATTCCTCTATTGTAATATAGTTTGTTGCAGTATTATCAATTTTGATATATCATAAGTCAAATGTCATAAGAAGACAAAAATAAGCTAACAAAAAGTCTAAAATGCTATTGATATCTCATAATTCCACCAGTTAGCTCTTAACAGGAAAACAATGCCAGTATAAAAGAGCAAAGAAATATTTATCTTACAAAATATCCTTTAAATACTCTGGGAACATAAGGTAATTTGATGGAAAAGAATAGAAAAATGAGTTAAAAGTGATTCTTTTTCACTGTTGTGATGAGCAAGGTTTTGGTTTTCTGGTTTCTTTTCCTTTGCATTTGGATGAAACTCCTTAATTTGGGAAAGGCAATATGTCAAATAACCAATAATGAAATAAAGCTTAATATTAGGGAGATATCCATTAAAACAATGAATTCTAAAGTTGTAAGCATATTTCTCAGGATTATTCCAGATGGTCAAAGCTTTAAAATACTGTTTAGTGGAATGAATACTTTCACACAGGACCTACCACAAAGGAGGTCTCTATTCACCAACTCTGAGAATGGTGACTAGGCATCTCATTTGCAATCAGTACACACTCATGAGTTTGTCTTTTCCTTTTATTCACTAATATTCTTTTGAAACAATGAACATGAAAAAAAATCATCTTTGTTTCAGTAAGTTTGAGTAAGATTCCAAAAGACCTCTCAGGCCTTCTAGTTAACCAAGGTATGTTTTTTTATGAGATCATATATCCATCTTTTTTTCCTCCTCAAAATGATAGCACACTGAAATCTGAGCAACCATATAAATTCATACTTACACTATTTATCCCTAAGACAATGGTGTTTTATTTACACTTTGTACTGTGATATAAGAATAAATTCTTTCCCAAATTTTTGATTGTTTCATAGCTTAATGAAAAGTAATCTATTTTAAATGTTACATCTGTTTATCTGGTAGGTTTGTAAGGAATAGCAAAATTTACAAGGAAGTAAAATGATTTAGGTTTATTTTGCATGGAAAATCTTTATTTTCCACCAAGAAAAAAGTTTTGGGATCATAGTCTACCAACAAGGTCATTTGGATCAATGTCCACTTTCCTTGTTATGGTAGATGTCACACTACAGCAAGATTCTTTTCACATCTAACAGGAATGTAAATTAAAGTTCTTGCCAGTCAGAGGCATTGTAGCCCCAGGGGCAAGAACATGTGTATGCACACACACATATGTATACACACTTACACACATAGCTCTTGACAGTCAAAAAAGCCAAGAGAACTTCCCAGGTACTCTCTGATCCCTAACTCTTTCATTGTAAGATCTGCTGAGATTTCACATTTGATAGACGTCGCTGGTCTGTCTACTGCGTGCTCCAGCTCCCTCTTTGTATGCCTGTCCTCAAATCCCTCTATTGTCAGAGTGAAGAATTATGGTTAGGCTCATTCTAAAAATCCCATCTCTTTGGGATGAAGCTGAAAATAAATGGGTGGAGATGTATTATAAAAAGTTTGAATATTAATTTTACACATTAATTCCAATTTTTACTTGATTGCTATGTGGAATCCAAAAACCTTGATCCAAGAGTCTTAAGTGTGAAGCACATTGAAAAGACTGTCAAGAATCTTGATATATAACGAGAGTCGGTCTGGCCTAATGAGAAATGCTAACACATATTATTTTACACAGAGAATGTAGAATAAGACACAAATTCCCATAAATCTAACTCTCAATCATCCTTGTCTCCAGAATATTTTCCCTACAAAATCCCATTTTTTCTATGGCTGAATCTAAGGTGATTTCCCCAAGGACACTTAAGGAAGATGGTGATTAAGAAATCACCAAAACCTGCCTTGGGCTCAAATAACATTCATCTGAAGTTGAAAAAAACATCAAATTCATACCTTAAAATAGCTTGGGATAATTTAATATTAAAAGTCTAGAGGACTCCTTTGAGAATTAATTAGACAATGTCAAGATTACAGTGTCACTTGACATTTGGTTAACCTTGAGAAAAGAAGGGGAGAGAGAATTTTTCTCTATAATAATCAATAATGGTATGAAAATTATTTAGTGCTCTATGTTTAAACCAATTACTGCTGGGGTTTCTGGGATTCAGAGACTTTGGCAGTATCCTAGGATCCGAGGGAAGATGACATCAAACTTGAAGGCCTGTGAGTGCTTTATTGGGTGAGGTGATAATGGTGGGGTAAGAATGAGAATAATCAGAAGATGAAGAGAGAGAGGGTGGAAGGTTGCCAAATAGCAAGTCAAGAAACTAGAATTCTAAATAAGGGTATGACCTTAGCTAAGGCACTATAACATTTTTGAATATTTATTTCCAAATCTTCAAAAAGAGAGGACTGGGACTTCTAGTTCCAGCAAATCAGAAAAGTCTCTTGAAGAAACCCTCCCTCTACTGGCAAGTAGCAGTGCAGAGTAAAATATAGTTTAAAAATCATGCTTGAGATTTTTCAAAGAATGGGGAAATAGAAGTCCCCAGATGGCAGGAGAGAAAAGCCAAAGTGGCAGCTCAGGAGTCTTGGGAATGGCAGGAGGCCGGACTTTTTACTCCCCCGTGGGACACAGAATGAGCCCCTGGGCGCTTGACGAGGGGAAGAAGCCTTTGAATCTTGTGTAAATCCAGGCCTCTTTGAGGGCCACAATCCTAATTAAGGAGGGACTAAAATATCCTGAGGTCTACAGCCCAGGGAAAAGGCAAGAATACTGCTCCCTACTTTGGCTCTAGATAAAAACCAAACAAACAAATTATTTAGAGAGAATTTTAAACTCTAGTTTTGTGTTTCTCATGGGTTTGGAGTACAAATTCACAGTAGACATACGGTGCAGGAAATACCAGGGCCAGACATTAATAACAATAAAAATGGCCCTGAAGTGGTACTACCCCCAAACCTGCCTGTAGCAGCTCAAACGAAACTGCTGAGGAAGGACCTTTTGCCCACCCTGGCCTTATAGTATTCCCACAGAGAAAAAACAGTTTTCCCTCATTGAAAATTCAAATTCTCATTCAAAAATTTCAAAACCCAAAAGGAAGCCATCTGCAACAGAGGGCTCAGCAGACATGAGAAACAATTAGCACCCCAAAAAACTCAGATTGTATTAATAGAACCGTAATATAAATGAGACCATTATGGGTTGGATTGTGTCTCCCCTCAAAATTCACATGTTGAAGTCCTAACTCCCAGTATCTCAGAATGTGACCTTATTTGGAAACAGGGTCATTGCAGATGTTAACTAGTTAAAATCAGGCCATGCTGGAAAGGGTGGGCTCCTAATCCAATATGACTAGTGTTCCTTTAAGAAAAGGAAATGTGGACGGACACACACACACACACAGAACACCACATGCACATGGAGGCAAAGATCAGGGTGATGCTACCACAAGTCAAAGAAGGCCAAAGATTCCAGCAAAACCATGAGCAGCTTGGAGAGAGGCACAGGACAGATTCTTCCCCACAGCCCTCAAGAAACCGACCCTGCTGACACTCTGATCTCAGACCTCTAGCCTCCAGAACTGGGAGATAATGTCTGTTGCTTAAGCCACTGACTTTGTGGTACTTTCTTACAACAGCCCTAGTAAACTAATACAGAGACTATAAAGTAGGTATGCTTAAAATGAGTAAAAAATAAATAAAAGGTAAAGAAATTATAAGAAAAAGTAAGACATTATTAAAAATAGAAGTTCTATAAGGATAAGGAGAAATATAGGTAATACCAATTAAAATCTCCATGAATAGGTTAAATGCTATGTCAAACACAACTAAAGAAATTAATAAATATCAATACATAACTGAGGATACTACCTAGAATGCAGCAAGAGAAATAGAGATTAAAATTTTAAATAAAGATTAAAAGATACCAATTATAATATAAGGTCTAACATCTAGCCAAACAGGAGACACAAACGGAGAAAACAGAAAAAAAAAAAAAAAAAGGAGGACACCCCTAGAAGCAGCAATGAACGAGAATTTTCCAGAGTTTATGGGAAATATCTGTCCCCCAATTAAGGAAACTCTAATAGATCCCAAGCAGAATAAATAAAAGTAAATCCACACAACATGATTATAGTGAAACCACAGGAGATCTAAAAGCAGCTAAAAAGATAATTTACTTAAAAAGGGATAAACAGTCTGACAGCTGACTTAATAACAGCAATGGGAGAAGACAGCAGAAAAAAACAACTTTACTGTGCTGAAAGATAATTTACTGTCAAAACTAGATTTCTATATGCAGTAGACTAAAGGTTATTTCTGGATGAAGAAAATTGAACACAAAATGATAGAGTAAAATGAAAATAGCAATAAGGGGCAAAGGAATTCAAAGCATGTAAGTAAATCTAAATTCAGGTATAACAAAATTTAGATTGAATCATCTTGGTAATTACATATGATTTGATCTAATCATAATGACTAACTTTGAAGACATTAAAAGCCAAATCAATGGGTGTATACATTTGTCAAAACACACCCAATTGTACACTTACCATGTGTGCAGTTTATTTTACGTAAATCATAGCCTTGAAGTTGATTTTAAAAACAAATGAAACTGAAATGCTATATAACAACAAATTAGATAAAGGGCACTGATTATATTTAAGGCATTCTAACATACTTACATTGTTAGTGAGGAGAATAGGGATGATGATTAACTTTAGACTGTACTAAAGCATGAATGCACGTTGAACATATAAAGGTAATACTAAAAAAATAGAAAGAGAAAAAAAGTCCTGAGGGTGAGGGATGTTATGTTCTTCACCCTTCCTTGGTGTGACTTAACAAAAGTAACAGGCATAGAAATCGTACAGCAGTACCTAGTTATCGTCCCATAGATGATCTGGAAAGCTGTTATTAGAAGATTATTAAACAAAAACAAAAAACTAAACCAAAAAAATAGAGAGACACCATGCAGACCCTTGAGGATATGGCTACAGGTCAGAATTTGAGGGATATTTTTTTAAAGATAATGAAGTAGAAATGTCAAGCGATTCACCATTTCACAGAACACAGAAAACAAGAAGATGCAATAGGGCTGGAATAGGGGCATGGGAACAGATGTTGGTACGAAAGAAGTCAGAATTAGGAGAATGCATAGGAGCCTGTAGGCAAATGAGTTATAGATCACAGTTAATAGATAAACGACTACAAGACTTTGGGGAAGCAGAGAATCTTTGTAAATTTCTAGGTCAGGCTCTTTATTTAACAGATGAATACACGGGGGTCTAGAGAGGCTAGTAATTCATGCTACAACATTTGTATTCCTGAACAATCAGCTGCTACCATATTCTTTCTTCCAAGAGTAATTACATTTTCCACACCAGAGACAAAGATTTATGTAGCACCTTGAAAAATACCTTTAAAAAAATGTGCTATTCAGGACAATTATTTCAGTTAAGGTAGCTAATTGGGTACTTAAAGTAGTTAGTGTATTTGCATGCTTAATTAACTATAATTTATTTTAAAGTACTCCAATATCAAATTACTGTGCGATGCATTTGAGGCTTAAATTATTCTTTTAAAAAGTTTTATTTATATTCATTTCTTTTGCATTACAAAGTAATACTAAAATTTTATTCCATCAAAGGGAAGATCATCAAGTGGAGCTAAAAATACAAAATGAAAAAAAAACTGAGTAGGGATAAAATGTTGAAACTAAATAAAAACAGTTCATTAAACACCCATTCAAGGATTACAAGAAAAACAATTTAATCTAAACAAGGATAATTTTCAAATAAAATATAATAATAGTAGCAATGTGGTATGGAGGAAAGTGTTGCAAACTAAATTAGGCTACCTGGATTTTAACATGACTTTATCACTGACAAATGTCTCTTGATCTCAGTATTCCCATCCACAAAATAGGTTTTTGTGGTTACCTTCAAACTCTAAAATTCTGAGATTCTAAGGGACTACAGACATTCTTCCACTTATGATGGGGTTACATTCCCATAAACTCATTGTGAATTGAAAATGCATTTAATACTCCTAATCTACCGAACAGCTTAGCCTGGTCTACCTTAAGTGGGCTCAGAACACTTCCATTAGCCTACATTTGGGCAAAATCATCTAACATAAAGCCTGTTTTATAATAAAGTATTGAATATCTCATGTAATTGTTGAGTGCAGTACACTGCAGAGACAGTATCGTTGTTTACCTCGTGACTGGGAGCTGCGGCTCACTGTCCCACATCAAAAAAGAGTGTTGCACTTTGTATCATTAGCCCGGGAAAAGATCAAAATTCAAAATTACTTTCACACCATCACAAAATCTAAAAATCCTAAATGCAACCATGGTAAGTCAGGAACCATGTGTAGTTTGATTAAATGAAAACAGTTTTCCTTAGGGCCAGTTATTTTTTTCCAATTTATTTATTTATTTTCTTTTTTGTTTTTTAATTTCAGAATATTATGGGGGTACAAACATTTTGGTTACATACAGTGCCCTTGCATCGCCCAAGCCAGAGCTACAGGCGTGCCAATCCCCCATACAGTGTGCTCCGCACCCATTAGTTGTGAGTTAACCCATCCCCACCACCCCCTCCCACCTGCCCAGCACCAGATGAATATTACTTCCATGTGAGCACCGAAGTGTTGATCAGTTAGTACCAATCTGATGGTGAATACATGTGGTGCTTGTTTTTCCATTCTTGTGATACTTCACTTTGAAGGATAAGCTTTAGTTCCACCCACGATAATATAACAGGTGCTCGTTTACCATTGTTTTTTGTGGTTGAGTAGTTGATAGATCTGGATCTTTATTCAATCAATTCAAATGGCTTGTGTATCCACCCTTGCTTTGTGGTAGCATATGCTTATTGCTATTTTAATAAATGCGTAAATGTTCTCTGTGGAGCTCGGGAAAGCACCTGGAGGTTGTGCGCAGCAGCAATTGACATATGTAATGTTTCACTCTATTGGGTTGGGGAGGCAGGAAAAGCTAAATCCTCATTACCTTCCTGTTTAAAAAACAAATCCTGTGAGGAAGTGCCCTATCCACAGTTATCGAATGTTCCATGCCCAGATACTTAATATTTCTGGAATCTGTCCCCTCTGCCCATTCTTATTGCCTGTGCCTTAAGTCTGGTCCTATCGGTTCTTACCCAGGAGCAACAGCCTCCTAGTTAGTCTCGCCCTCCTCCCTGCCCTCTCTCTGCCAACCTCTCTCCCTCGAGGCTATCAGAAGGTTTATAAATGTACTTAAATGAGACTGTGTAAAATCTTTCAATGGCTGCCCAGTGCTGTCTAGTAAAAGCCAAAATCCTCAGAGTGGCATCCAAGATCGTTAAAGATCTGATTCGTGCCTATTTCTCCAAAGTCATTTCTTACTGTTTCCATATCCACAAGTTAATTCTCCATTCATTCCAATCCATTTGTTGCCAGAACCACTGAACTTGCACTCACTGCTCTCTCGGCTTGCATGACAGTCCCTATCCTTTCCACTCAACGTATTCCTTTTCCACTTGGTTTACTCCTAGCCTTCCCTAATTTCATCTCTGCCATTTATTTAGGTAAGATGCTCAGAGCACTGTGTGGATAATTATTAGAATTTATCACACTGTACTGTAATCATTTACTTTTTACC
>RJWJ010044948.1:0-11952 GCA_004363605.1 Indri indri
AAATTAACCAAAAAAAAAAAAAAACACCGATCTTCCTACAAGCCACAATTTTGCAATCTGTGATAAAGGACAAACATAATAAATAAAAATGAGCACAGCTTGAAATAAAAAAGAAATGCTCAGTAAAATGAAATTTGATATGTACACATTTTTACACATAAGCTCAAGGTCTCTTCGTTAGCAGAAAGAAGAACTACAAATTTCGTTTCCAAAACTCGAGTTATTTCAGGTAGATGTTCACACTCCCCCTAAATCTTAATATGCTATGGAGCAGTGGTTCTCAAACTTTATCCTGCATGAGAACCAGCTGGCAAGACTGTGAAAACATAGACTGTTCAACTCCATTTCCAGAGCTTCTGATTCTGTGGGTCTAGGACGGGGTTCGAGTATTTGGTTTTGTAAGAAGTTATCACCTGATGCTGGTGCTTCCGGTTTGAAAACTACACTTTGAGAACCAAGGTTCTAGATCAGCCTGACGTTGAAGTTCCACTGCTACTACTATATAATTCGGTTGTAAAGAACATCAGTAAATATTACAACATTTCTCAAACCTAAGTGTTCTTTGGATGATTTATACACATTGGTTTTGGTTGACATACAACATAGGTTAAACCTATTTATGTTTGAGGATTAAAAATATATTTTAAGGAGAACATTGGGGGTGGCAGGGAAGAAGAAAGACCCTCTCTTCCAGGACACGCATTTATTAAGTCCTCAATTTTTACCACATAAAAATCTCCTACCTGGCTTGGCTGCTCTTAAAACATATTACTTAGATTGAATTAGCAATGTAGAACAGCTACATCCTAGGGATCTGCCAGGTAGTTTAGTCTTAACTTCACCCAGTATCTATTTTTAAAAAGTCGAAAGAAATTGTATTTGTCAAATATTGTCTGAAGGATGCAGAGGCCACACATTCCTCTCTAGGTAATTTGTGTGTTGAGGACATAGTGGAGCATTACTGTCAATTGTGGAAAACACTGGGAGGGATTTATTAGTAATGAGAGTTAAAGGAGTAAAATTTGCAAATTATTTATTTAAAACAAATAATTAGAGCAGATGTAAGGTTATTCCTCCAATGTCATTCTGGCTAACTCACATTCTGAAATGGGTTATTCAAGCGGGAGATTCAAGCCTAGGAATTGAACCCTATCTTATATGTGTCTTTAGCAGTGTATCTGTCATGGAAGCATCACCTGTCATGTACCCAAAAAACACTGAAACTCTCACTTAGATACACTTAAATATGCCCCCAGGTCATAATCACCTGGAATGCTTGTTACAATGCATATTCTAGGTTTCTATTCTAAGCCTGTTGAATAAGAACCTTCTGAGTAGGTGGGGCCCAGGAGTCTACACCTTAATGAGTTACTCAGCTGATTCTAATGCCTGTTAACATTTGAGAACTGTCCTCCCTGGACCCCCAATTCCAAGGCCCTGCAAATCTGTCCTTGTCCTACATTGCAGGCCTTTGAAAAAAATTGTTAGCTGGTCTACTTTGGCATCTACTTTAACAAAACACTAAGAGGGAGTTCTTTATTGTATTCTACAGCAGCCTACTTATGATGACTTTCAGGGGAAAAAATGTTTCAATTTTAAGTATTAATTGTCAAAGTCAAAATAAAAATGCAAAGACTAAGCTCTAAATTTAACATTTTATTTGGGAAGAAAGAATTACAATTCAGGGCATACACACATAGACCAGGTGGTCTTCAGTGTGTTCAAAGAATAAAAAAGAAGGTTGAGGTTTTATAAAAAAGAGAAATGCTACATAGTGCTCTTTCAGAAAGTTCATTGGTACCAGCTAAGATTCCAGGGAGTTGGCATATTCCAACTAGTGGGCAATAGTGGTAGGCAAAAATTAGTCTGGAGTTGCAGCAAGTTATTTCAGCAGCTATAGATAAAAACGGGTCTCAGATTACAACAGGCAGTTTCAGTAGCTGGACTTGTAGAGAATCACATTCTTGGAGCAATGTTATGTGTCCTGAGTGCTTTTTTTTGCCTGGCTTCTTGACTCTGTTTTACTTGGGTATGACGAGAATGACCAATTTGTATGATCAACTTTCACATAATGAACGTTATTTTCTTGGTTTGTTTTTGGTTAACCATTATAAAGCATATTATCAGAGAAGACTTTTCCTTCTATAGGATTGTAAGAAGGGTTGGGGCCAAACTTGTGTTCTACTCTTAGTGAAGAGGACAGTGGTGGACATTTCTGTAAGAGCTTCATTCCTACCTCTATTTGATATCCCTGGACTTGTTTACATTCATTTGCTTTCTTCTTTCATCTTCTCTTTCTTCTGTTATGGCTTTTTTATTTTATATATCTCTTGTATGCAATCTTATATATTTGGTGGAACAAAGTGGTATATAAGCCTGTGTAAATGTATGCATATTGCAATTGGGCAAATGGTATAAACAAAGGCGATTTGGGACTTCATCAGAAAACAAAAATGCTCTTTTAGGAAAATATGAGAAATCATCATCTAGCATTTATTCAATCATATTTAGTGCAGTGTTTCTTAAGATTTATTGTTAAAAGAATGTATAAAAATGCTAGAGGATATAGAAATGATATTCTGAGATTGTGACCAGACCTCTGTGTGTGTGTATTTTTTTTTTTCTGAATGTGTTTAGGTGCTGTGGTCCTTTCCCCCTATATCTTTGCTTTGCATATTTTAAAAAGGGTTAAGGCCAGGCGCGGTGGCTTGCGCCTGTAATCCTAGCACTTTGGGAGGCCGAGGCGCGGATTGTTTGAGCTCAGGTGTTCGAGACCAGCCTGAGCAAGAGCGAGACCCCGTCTCTACTAAAAAAAAAAAAATGGAAAGAAATTATCTGCACAACTAAAAAAAATATATAGAAAAAATTAGCCGGGCATGGTGGCACATGCCTGTAGTCCCAGCTACTCAGGAGGCTGAGGCAGTAGGATCGCTTGAGCCCAGGAGTTTGAGGTTCCTGTGAGCTAGGCTAACACCATGGCACTCACTCTAGCCAGGGCAACAGAGTGAGACTTTGTCTCAAAAAAAATAAAAAGAATTAAAACTGTTGAGGAGATCTACTATAGCCAGGGAAGTAACCCATTCTAAAAGTGTTCAAGGAAAAGCAAAAACTCCCAGAAAAACAGTCTGTGTCTACACATAACTACCAGAAGATCCCTGAACTCAGCCTCGTAATTTTGAATGTGTGCCCATCTGCACATGCATGTGTGATATTGTAAGAAAAACTTCTCTCTTGTGGTTGAGCTTCCAGCTGCTTTAAATGAAAGGAAGTGATTTCTGAGATCGCAATCCCAGCTACTGGTGAAGGCTCAGTATTGCAGAGAATGGGCTAGAGTCTAAATCTGCCTTGACACTGATCACAGAAAGCACAAAACTCTAAGAAGGAAACTACTTTGTCCGGAAAATGTTTG
The DNA here is from genome assembly GCA_004363605.1 of Indri indri. Classification (NCBI taxonomy): domain Eukaryota; kingdom Metazoa; phylum Chordata; class Mammalia; order Primates; family Indriidae; genus Indri; species Indri indri. The sequence continues at coordinate 3,410 of RJWJ010044948.1, forward strand.
AACAAAAAAGATGAAGTAGCTGCAATGACTTCAGAGTAAGGTTTGTGGCAGGGAGAAAGTGGGGCAACCACAGTGCACGGCCTTGAGTAGTTAGGGGATGAGGACAGAATCAGTTGACAAGAGAAGTGATTTTTAAAAATCAACTGTCCACTACTATAAGCTCACGTGTGAGTAGTTCAGAGCAGCTTTGCTGAAGGCTCCTGGCTTGTTAAAAAGAGCAGTGAACAGTGGAGTCTTGATTCAGTCTCAGTTGTCTAACCCTAAAACATCCCTCCACACCCAGGTAGATTATCATTAGAAGTCGTATCTTAAATCTAATTCCTAATCTGAGGAACTTTCAAGTTTCTCTCACATTCTTGTCTGTCAATGATAGCAAAGGAGTCACAGAATTTAGACTTGACGAGTGGACAACCAATACAGAGTTAAATAGTGACATAAAAATCATGAAGTGTTTAAAAAGTTAAATGTGGGAGTCACGGTAATAAAAGCATAACCAACCATTAGGCTAAAAAGAAACGATGCTGATACCATATGATTAGAGTTTTTTACACAGTTTAAGTAGTTGGCTAATTAGAGGGGTCTGCCCAAGTTTTAGACTGGTAGTGAGAAATAAACTACCCTTTAAATTGAAGTTAAATATTGATCTGCCTTAATAGTAATTGCTAATTTCCCTATTTCACGTTGACTTTAGACAATTTATGTTCACCATCTCTGTCTCAAATTTCTTGCTAATGAAATGAGGGCAGTAATTTATGACACGTCTTTAAGGTTCCTCCTGGTTGTGTGATCACACATATTTCGAGCACAGGCGCATGATTCATGAACCGGAAATATTAAAATTTGGATTTTCTGTGTATAATACGCATGTCTGTGTACTATTTAAGAACATATTTACTGTTTCTACTCCCTTCCTGCCAACACCAACACCAGAATGGATAAATCTGTAAGATCAGAGACTTTAACCATCCTGTTAACTGGAAAGTCACCAGTGTCTAAAATAGTACCTGGGGTATAAAAGGTACTCTATAAATATTTCTTGAATAAATTAATAGGAAGTCAGCAGTTGGAACACATATAAATCAGACTGCACTATTGTTGGCAGTGATTGAAATCTAAGAGATAAAAAATGAAGGGGTGTGTGTGTCCAGAACAAACTGAGGAAGGGATCAAAACCCTTAAGTGTCAATCTAACCTTATTCCCCTATCAAAATTTGATTACTTAATAACTGAGAATCACTAATGCGTCCAAGAATGCTGGTTCTCTGACTCCTGGTTTTGCTGGATCTCACATTGAAGAAAACCGATTGCTCACGTTCATCCCTAATGCATTTTCTCAAACTATTTCCCCCAACTCTCTTCTCGGCCCTGACTTAATCCATTATTGATGCTTCATGAGTTTTATCTATCTCCCGTTGCCAGGCTCTTCTATCCTGTCTCTGGCTGTCGCTTCTACTAGACAAGAAGCACAGGCAAGAGGTCTCTCTGAGGAGCCACCTGTCAGAGCTGTCCGATCTGAGGTCTGAAAGCAAACACTGAAGGAAAATGCTAACATAACGTGCCAAGAGATGGCTGGGTTCTCTCGACCTCAAATCTAAGTCAATGCTGTAGAATACAAACTATCTTTAAAATCAAACACTGGACTCCAGTTGATTAAGACCTTAAGAAATATTGTCATAAGAGTTTCTAGAATTTAAACAATGTCTAGACCACTCCCTTGTCTTAGGTGAATAGCATACATTTCCCTTTATCAGTGGCTACCTTAACCAGGTCATTGTAACTGGAAAAAATTACATAACAGGTAAAAATTATCCTTTCCTCATATTTCACAGCACCCAAAATACAGGCCAAGTCTGTGCCATATATTAACCTCATCTAATCATTCTGTATTATTTAATGGAATTGCAAAGCTAAGAGACTTGGTATGGCCATGATTAAACTGATGAAGTGACCAAAATAAAAAACTGAACAAAAGTTAAAATGACATGTGCAGTTTCTAGAACATACATTCTAAAAACAGCCAACTGTAAGTAAATACAATGTAAAAGAGAAATCTCAGGCATAGTCTGTATGAGAGAAAGAGAATTATCACGAGACTCCTCCCCTCCATTAGCAAGGGTCATGTACCTGCGGTCCCCTAAGGCTCCAGGCCACAGTGGAGTCTCAGCTCCTCTATCTGCCTTGAGTTGCTAGAATTAATCTCCTTATGCTCTTTATTGCAGTTTAGGGCAGGGACCACAAGAAGTCCAGGAATTCTGAGTCTCCCCTTTTCTCCTTTACCCTGATCCTTCTAGAACTCCACACAGCCTACATTCTGTCCCCATCACCAATCCCTGTTTGCTCCTGAAACCCGTCCACTATGCCTTCTAGAATTCTGGAATTCATAACCACTTGCATTCTCACATTCTCGAATTTTTCTCTGAATGTTCTTATCATCTCCTTGCTCTAAAAGAAGACTGTTCTCTCCTGAGGGTACTGCTTTCCCAAAGCCCTCGGCATTAGTAAAACCTCAACTGCAGTCCTTTACTGTTGGTTATATCACCCATGCCCTTCCTCCCTTCAGCCGTCTACCAGCTCTTGGGCCGCTCGCCCCACTGTTGCAGCTCTGGCTCCGTGCAACACTCTCCAACGTCACCCAGTCTGACGTCATTGGAAGTTCAATGTCGAGTTAGATGATTCTCCCAATGTCATAGCTTCATAGTTACTTGAACTCCTCTTCTCCCATGGTTTTGTCTTCGGGCAACTTCTCTTTTTAGGCACTAGATTGCGACGTGTCTCTTCTACATCAGGACATAATTCCAGCGAAAGTCCCCTCTTTCTTGCCTGAACAATATTTCCCTCTCTAAAAGACGATTGCCATCAGCAAGCAAACATTGAGCTTTTTAAAAATCCACTCTTCACTCCAATTCCCTTTTTACATGCTACCCCATTTCTCTTCTCTAATTTACAGCGCAGTTCGTATTGAATGGCCTATATCTGAAATTTTTACATTTTTTGTCTCCATTTTCTCTTTTACCCAAATAGGCTTTTATCACCTCATTGAAGGTGCTCTTGTCAAGGCTATCAATGACCTCCAAGTTGTTAAATTGAATCATCAAAATTCAGTTCTGATCTTATAACACCTATTAGAACATTTGACCCAGGTGGTCATGACCTCATCCTTGAACACTTTCTTGGCAGTTTCCCAGACTGCATTCTTCTTGTTTTCCTCTTACCTCATTGGTCACTCCTGTAGTCTGTTTGCTGGTTTCTCCTCTTGGTTTGGCCTTTATGACCTTAGTTCAGTCCCCAAACTTCTACTTCCCTTCACTATTAATGTTCCCTCCCCTGGTGATCCAATTCTGTCATGCACACTCTGATGATTCTCTAATTAATGTCTTAAGTCTCAACCTCTCTGCTAAACTCCTGAACTCCGGACTCATGTGTCTAACAGCCAACTCAACACCTACAGTACGATATCTATTAAGTAAATTAACTCGAACATGTAGCAAAATGAAAATGAACCCCTGGCCTTTTCTACGAGCTTTCTGCAGCCCCCACTAGCCTATTCCTCCCCTCAGCTCCTTTAATTGCAATTAATTCTTCTAAGTTGCTCAGACCAACAATCTTGGCATTACCTTTACCTCCCGTCTTTCCCTCACACCCCACATCAAACCTGTCAGCAAATTCTCTTGCATCTATTTTCAAAATACATCCATGACCTGACCTTTCTATGTTACCACCTTGCCTCCTTCCTGCCTGGTCCAGTCGAGCATCATCTCTTGCCTGGAATGTCGCAATCGCTCTGTAACTGGTCTCTTTGCTTTCACACTCATCTCTCTAGCAGTCTATTTTGATACAAAGGCAGAAGTCACTCCTCTGTTTTTATTCTCACAACGCTTTTCTTTGTCACACAAGGGAGTACAGTGGTCAGCTCTCTCTGCCCTGTAGTGCCCCAGGGATCCCTGCTTCATTTCCTACCACTCGGCCCATCCTTCATGCTATTGCATCCACTGGTCTCCTTCTGTTTCCCAAGCACGTTCCCAGCTCAGGGCCTGTGCATTTGCTCTCATGTCTGCCTGGAACATTCTTACATACAGCTCTTCCCTCAGGTCAAGCCCTTCAGGGAAGCCTTCCTCGTCCACCCTATTTATGTTGTCTGTGTATCTCCACCCCACCTGTTATTTCTCTTCCCCACTTTATTTTTCTGCATTAACTTCCATCTTCTAGTATACAATATAACTTGTGTGTAATTTCATTGTTTAGCCAAAGTGTCAAAAATATTGCTTAGCGCACAATAAAAAAATTAATATGTGTTTAACATACGTGTAACATGAATGAATGAATAAGTGAATGAATAGGATATTATTTGGCAGTTTCAACTCAGGAGCCAAGATGTAAATAACTTATACCAAAGCATATGGTGAGGGAGTCTATAAAGCAAAATTACCATGGTAGATTCCCAGAATCAGTAGGGTAGCTCATGAACATCAAATGAATAAAAGTTGTTGGAAATGTCAAGAATTCATAGAATGGACTTTTGGAGGGAACTGTGCTGAGAGTACTGTCTCCTCTGCCCAACAGAGAAGAGTATTTCCCCTCTCTGAAGTCAAAAGAGAACTTCAACAGGGTTACTCATAGAAGTTGCTCTCCATCCTCTATGTTTGGGCCTGGGTTACACAGCCCTGACAAACATAAAAGCAAGAGACTGTAGCTATTTTTCTGAGGAATGGGGACTCTAACAGAATCTGTGTGAAGGGGAAGGAAGGAAGGAAAAGAAAGAAAGAGAGAAGGAAAGAAAGATCAGCTAAGGTAGTAGCAGCCTGCTGGAAGCAAATGCAGTGCCATGTCCAAGAACAGTGAAGCTATTGTTTCTAACAGGAGCCTCTGAAAAACCTAGGAGTGCATCTGTGGGAGAGTCAATTCTAAATATCTGACAGACCCAGAGAGCTATAGTCCCCAAACATCCCTCAAGAAAAATAAAATTCCTATCCCTCTTGCCTCCTCTCCTTTCCCCAATTCTGAGCCCAACGGGGCCCTAAACCACAAGAAGCAAGGGGAAGAAGGAGAAACGCTGGTGAAGAAAGAGAGGAGAAAAACACATAGACCCACTCAAGTAATGCTACAGCCCATAGCAGGACCCAGACAAAGAAGGATGAATGTGAGATCAAGTTCAGAGTCTGAGTTTTCTTGGGCACTAGAAAAACAAATGTATTAATTAAAGCTATATGTGAATTTGTGACCATAAGATTTCAGCCAGGAGTCACTAGAAAAATCATGGGGACCTGATTATATTCTTTCAGAGACTGAGGCTAGGGGTAAAACAGACCTACTTAGCAAGTTTAAATATATAGTGGGAAACAAGTTTGCTTTAGTGAGCAAACATAGGTCAAGCTTATTCCACATTTAGTACAAGATGATAAAGACCTGAAAGCAGAATATCTACTTCAGTGCAGGATTGTCCTTGAAAATAACAAATATTCATGCTCTAACTTTGGCCTCATAACAGTTCTGTATTCTCACATCACATTATCATCCCAGAAATAACAGGATCCATCAAGACATACCAGTGTAGCTCCCAGAATACAGAAACATCACAGTCCTTTAAAGGATTTATTTCTTTTCTCAAATCATATACTTTATACTATAATTCATATATTAAGACACAAGAATAGGCAATTGACCATGTATATATCCATTTTTATAAAATAATTAACTGATGGAATAGGTAGTGAACAAACAGAATGATGGTGTAAATTCAAATATGTCAAACAAAAATACAACTGGAATACATATTCCAATTAAAAGATGATTGTGAGACTGAGATGAAAAAACTGAAGACAACTTACAAGAGGTACACCCAAAATATGAGGATACAAAATGGTTGAAAGTTAAAGGATAGAAAGATTTATACTGTGCAAACACTTACCAAAAGAAAGCTGGTGAACCTCAAAGCAAATTTTAAGGAAAGAGCATTCCTAGAGTGAAAGATGGATAATCTATAATGATAAAAGGAAAATATAACCATTTTATATTTAAATGCTCCTGAATATATAGCCTCAAAATACAAACAAGTAAAAATGGGCAGAAGTGAACATATTAATAGAAGTAGACCAACACATGATAACAGTGGGAGACTTTAATACTCCTCTCTCAGTAATTGATAGGTCAAGCTGACAACCAATCAGTAAGAATACAACTTGTCTAACATACATTTTTGTAGAAACTGAAAATCATTTGGTGAAATTGACAAAAATGATTTTCAAATTCATATGGTCATGCATGGGACCCAAAATAGAAAGGATGATTTTAAAGAAGAACACAATTGGGGTACTTACAAAAGTTTGTATCAAAAATGTTATAAGATATAATATTTAAGACAGTGTTACATTAGTGCACAGATGAGCATATAGAGCCCTGGAAAACAATCAAGAGTTTAGAAAAAAATAGCACAAAGGTGGTCATCTGACTTAGGGTAGATGTGACCCTGGAGTGGTGAGAAAAGGATAGTATTTCCAGTAAATGGTACTGGTCAATTTGTTATCCACATGGAAAAATAAACCTTAATTCTTACCTCACTCCATATACAAAATCAATTCTAGGTGAATTGTAAAGCTAAATGTGAAGGGTAAAGCAATATGTATACTAGCTGCAACAGAGAAGAGTATCATAATGTTTTTCACATAGGCAAAGATTTCCTAAACAGGACTCAGAAAATATTAACTATGGAACAAATTATTGAAATATTAGGCTACATTAAAATAAAGAAATTCTGTTTTATAAAAGGCTTTTTTGCTAAAAGAGTAAAAAAGCAAGCCACATAGTGGTAGAAGAGACTTGTATATATACCTAACAGAGGATTCGTAATCAGAATATGCAAAAAAAACTACTACAAGCCAATAAAAGAAAGATATAAGACAAAATAGAAAAACCGGCAAAAGACTGGATCAAGCCCTTCAAAAGGAGGATATCAAAATGATAACTTTGTTAAACTATACTTAATAAGGATGATCAAATAAGTGTAAATTAAAACCAAGTAAGATTCCACTGCATAGTCAACAGAAATGCTTTAAAACAAACAAACAAATTCCCCTTAAACAAGTGTTGAGAGGCTAGGAAGCATCTGGACCCATCAGCACTGGTGTGAGAGTAAGTTGGTGAATCATTTTAGAAACTATTTTAAAGTATCCACTAAAGTACTGCATATGCATACTCTAATCACCTAGGTATAAACTCAACAGAAATGTATACATATGAGTCCCAAAGGACAAGATCAAGAATAACAATAGAATCCTAATATGCAAATATCAAAAAAAAAATTTGAAAACAACCCAAATTCTTCATTCACTGTGGTAGTATGGATAAATAGTTGCTACATACGACATGAGTGAACCTCACAAGCATATTATCGAGGAAAAGAAATCAGGCACAAAATAATGCATTTGGTATGATATGATTCATACACATTTCAAGTGTATTGTGTTAGAAATCAGGACAGTGTGTTCTAGTAGGGTAGTGACTGGCAGAGTGCAAGAAGGGGTTTCTAGAATGCTGGTGATGCTCAATTTCTCCTGATCGGAAGTTACAGGATATGTTCACTGCATGAAATTGCATTGTTACGTACCCACAATCTGTGGGATTTTTGTGTTCATATTTGATTCACACTATTTGTTTTAGACTACTTATATGACGGCAGAGCAGAAACCCTAATAGTAAATGTAAAAGACAAGAGAGGAGAGAGTACATAAGTGTTGCCATACTAAAAATTTCAACTTGGCTGGCTTACTTTTTTATTTATTATTATTATTGTTTAATCAGAAGGAAAATTCATTGAGCTGTCCTTCCATGCTTAATGCTCCATCGGTGTGTTATCCCAGGGAGATTGTCATAAAAAATTTGAGTTGACCTGATTTTATCTACAACTGTCTGGAACATATTTTTCCAGTACTTGAATTTAAGCTTACTATAGATGTGAGACATAATCTCAGATTCTGTGATTTCTAACTGATATCTAGTTAGTAAAAGAAAAATATCTCTATCTGGAGTAATGTTTGTCTGAACTTAAAAGCAGGTCAAGTATCCTAGGATCCAGTTAAACTAAAAATACTCTCAGTGATATCGTTGTTTAAAAATTACTTATTCCTATAAATGATGTTTCATTTAAAATGTCATTATTTTAATTACACATTTTCTTTTCAAATAATTCATGAGTTTATAAAGCAAAAATTTATTTTTCTAAATATATGTATACAAAAACTCATTTCTGTTTTTTAAATTTATGTCTAGTTTTGCATTTATTTTTTTTCCGTAACGAGATTCTAGAGGAGTCAAGGCATTGTTTTATAATTTGTCTTTTGTCACTTAACAATATGGCTTAGACAGCCACAGAAGGACGAACACTACATGATTCCACTTAAATGAGGTAGCTAAAATAGTCAAACTCACAGACTCAGAGAATAGAATGATGGTTGCCTGTGGCTGGAGGCAAGGGGAAGGGAGAGTTGTTTTTCAACAGGTATAAAGTTTCTGTTATGCATGATGAATGAGTTCTAGAGATTTGCTGTACA
>RJWJ010044949.1:0-11956 GCA_004363605.1 Indri indri
AAGAGAAAGTTGATTAAATAAATTATGGTTTGTCTCTTAAATATAGTATGCAAAAATAATTATCCATGTAACAACATGGAAAGATACAGCAGATGAAAAAAATACATACCATGGTGGAATGCAGTGTTACAGTGATGAGACTGTCAGTGATATCCAGCCCCCCTCCATTGTCTCCAGGGTTTTAAAATTTACAGTTTGTTAGAAATTAAAATTGTAATTGTTGTAATTAAATTTAACAGTCTGGTGACAATTTTGGAAGAACCAAGGTGACAGTTATTTTTTAGCAGAGAGACATTTTTATTTATTATTAATTTTTATTTATTTTGTGCATATGTGACTGATCGTAAAAGGCAAAAGAAAGTATTTATGTTAGTGTAAAATATTGGGAACTGATGCTTCTTGGGACTAGGACAGAAAATAACTTCCCATTTTTAGATAGGTTGCAGCAGATTTTATTTTGAATGTTAGTTCTGTGGACCTTCATTTTCACACTACTGATAAGGTAATTTGTTTTTTAATTTTAGAAGATGAGTTTAATTCATAGATTATTCAGTCTTCATATTCCTCTCCATTGACTTACTGAATATTTTACTAACTTGTTTGAAATAAATATGAGAAGAGGTAAAGAAAAACCCAAACAGTCCATCCGACTAATGTCAGATGTGAAATTTTGAGCAGTAAAGTGCTTTTGTTGTTTTAAAATATGTTTTAGGTTTACCTAGAAATAATATTTTTAAATGAAAATACTATAATTTTAATTTTTTTAATTCCCATAAGTTCTGTTAAGAGTAATTTTACAATACTTCACAGTTCTGAAGGCATGTGCTATTAAGTACATTGATAATTTCCTTGGGTAAGTCACTTGAACTCCTTGAGTTTAAGTTTACTATGTAAATGAGAATTACATTGAACTCTCAATTAAAAGGATTTGATGTTTATAAATGCTAAGGCTTTGCTATTAATAGCAGTAACTGCTATTAATATTTTTTCTTTTCAGATATGATAGTCATTAGACTTTTATTCAAGGATTCTTCAGATTTAATAATAACTAGACTAAGTTTCTTTTTTAAAAAAATTGTTATTTATAAACTTTTTTTAGCAACAATGAGCATGACTGACTTCTGTCCATCATATTTTTTCTTTTAGAGTATTACAGGGGTACAAACATTTTGGTTATATGAATTACTTTTGTACAGTTCGAGTCAAAGTTGTACGTGTGTCCATCACCCAGATAGTGTGCATTGTACCCATTAGGTGTGAAGTAACCCATCCCATCCTCCCCCCCACCCCCAGCTGCTTGATTTCCATTGAATTTTACTACCATATGTACATGAGTTTTGATCATTTAGTTCCAATTTAATAGTGAGTACATGTGGTGTTTGTTATTCCATTCTTGTGGAAAAAGAATGTATTTCCATTCTTCACTTAGAAGAATGGGCTCCTGTTCCAACCAGGTTGTTACAAAAGGTATTAGTTCACCTTTTTTTTATGGTTGAGTAATACTCCATGGTATACATTTACCACATTTTATTAATCCACTCGTGTTGATGGGTACTTGGGTTGATGCCACATCTTTGCAATTGTGAACTGTGCTGCTATAAACATTGGAGTGCACGTTTTTTGTAAAATGTCTTTGTTTTCCTTTGGGTAAATACCCAGTAATGGGATGCCAGATCAAGTGGTAGGTCTACTTTCAGTTCTTGAGGAATCTCCATACTATTTTCCATAGAGGTGGAATTAGTTTGCAGTCCCCCCAACAGTGTATAAGTGTTCCTTTCTCTCTGCATCCATGCCAGCATCTGTTGTTTTGGGACATTTTGATAAAAGCCATTCTTACCGAAGTTAGGTGATATTTCATTGTGGTTTTGACTTGCATTTCTTTGATGAGAGACGTTGAACTTTTTTTTATATGTTTATGGGTCATTTGTCTATCTTCTTTTGAAAAGCTTCTGTTCATGTCTTTTGCCTACTTTTTAATGGGGTTGTTTGATGTTTTCTAGATTAAGTTTCTTTAGGTGTGGTCCCTAGTCACTTATATCAGTAGCATCTGATTGTTAAAATGTAGAATCCTGAGATTCTAAACCTGTTGAATCCCTGATGGCTTAGGTACTTTGTAGGCACAAGGAAGTTTGAGACTGGACATGTTCCATGTTAGCTGATAAGAGAGAGGTGTAAAAAGTGACTTACTTAAGTTGCTACCTGTAATTAGCTCAAAATAAGGTTATGAACTGTCATTCATTCAGAATTAAATTTACTGATTAGATTTTATACTCACTCGTTTCATGTTTATTTCAAATAACTCCTTTCTCTTTTCTTTCAGTCTCTCCATTATTCCTTTTAACATTAATAACCAAACCAATATGCAGCATATAAGAGCCTCTGCACAATTTTATGTTTTGTTAAATTTGCCCTGTTTGCTGAACTGCTTACGTCAGAGAGTCCCTTCCATGTTCTCTAATAGAGCACTCACAGTAAAGGTAGTTGTATCTGTAGGCTTCTTCATAGCACATCTGCTCAGAAGGTTAACTGTTAGGATGCCTGTTCCATAATCGTGATCCAGAGAAGAAAGGATAGAGTAAGAATGATGCATGGACCACGGACCCTACAATTTCTCTTAAGGCTTCATAGTTTTCTGTGATGTTCTGGTTCTGGCTCTGGCTCTGAGATTAACTGATGTGTTGAAATAGTGAACAAATATCTCTTTAGTTAGAGTCAGTGCCACCAAAGAATCTCAACCCCAAATGATGCATCTAGCTCAGCATATGCATTTACTTTTACTTTGAGTCTTGGGTATTCCATTGTTAATATTTAAATTACAATAACACCATTAATAATTTGTAACCTTCCTATATTTTGGTGGCTGTAGGTTTTTGCTTTTTTTCTTTCCTGTAACTGTTTTAAATTGCCAATTTAGAAAAAAAATCTAAAGTATTGGACAAAGAAATAAATAACTAGAGCTCTGCCTCTGGGTATTCTAAGCTTTTGGTATGTGCTTGTTCTAGTCTTTCCATCTCCAGTAGCCTGATGAAAAGGAACTAAAAACCAATACTCTTGAATCACTCCTGGTGGATGAAGTAAGATGTGTATTTTACTAAGAAATTAAGCTTTTAAGCAGTTCCTAGTGGGCATTTGTATTACTCACTGTGCACCCCCCCCAATGTATACACACCACAGCGCCACAGAGCATGCCACCTTGTTAATTGTACTCTAGTATACTTAGCTCTTCCTGTAAATGTCAGAAGTTTTTCTGAGGTTTAAAACAAGTTATATAAAATCTCAGCATTCATTCATTATTCACCCCTAAGAAAATTTGTGTGAGGTTGGACTCAATGGTTATGTAGTTTGTACACTGGACCAAGTTACTTCTGTTTTTCCTTCTCCATGTGGTCAAGCCCTTCTCTTTATTTCAGATGTAACCTTGCTTTACCTCTCGACATATGGCTTCACCTGAGTTGCTTTTCTTTCAAGGTTATGTCAGGTGCCACCACTTCCATGAGACATTTTCTAATTGCTTTTCTTTCTCTCAAAATATATGAGACCACCCCCATTAAAAACAAAACTTCTGTATTCTGCATATGGTACCCATTCTCTTACAAAATTGTTGGGCGTGCCCGTTTATTCTTTGACTGATGGCTGTGGAAGAAAGGTTGAGGATGCAGGGTGCTTTATCTTACTCATCTTTGCATGTCTTTTGAATAAACGCTTCATTTGTATTGTAGGTACAGTGAATAGTTCTTTAAACATTTATTTATTTTGGCATTTGTTTTATGTATAAGTAGATACAAACCTTATCAAATGCTGTTAATTTCTGATTATTTCTTGGCACCTAGCAATTGTTTATTGTGTCATCTTTGTGTTTATCATTGTGTTAGGTTGATTAAAAAAACTACAAAAATACAGGATATCTAAAATTTAGCGAGACTGTTTTGCCCTTTGGATCAGAGATCTTAGAGCCAGGTTATTAGTGTGTAAATTATATTGATACTGCCCTTGACTTTAAGCAGAGGGCATAATTAATGCAAATATATGAATTTATAAATGAATAACTTATTGTACAACTTGAGCCGTTCCATGGTGGTGAAGAAGATTGCCTAGTTGAATTGGGGAAGACATTTGAATCTGGGAAAGCAGCCCTGAATTAAGGGTAGGGGACACTTCTGTTTTCATTTGTTGTTAACAGCCAGGTTAAGGTTCAGCTGCTTGTTGGTCAGATAATTACAATTTTTTTGAGTATACAGAAGCAAGGGATATGTAAATATTTTGTGTCATTTTATTGCAAACTTATATAAAACAACTATGAAGTAGATGATGATATCCTTATAAGATGAAGAAACTCAGGCTCAGAGAAGTTAAGAGGGGGAGCTGGAGTTTAAGCCCCATTTGTTTTGGTTTTCAAGCCCATTCTCTTAAGCACTGTATTATTTTAGCTTTTTTTGAGAAAACTGGAGAAGATAGAAAGAGCTAGTCTGTGAAAGGGCTTTCTCCATAGGGAATAAACTCTACCACTATAAGTGATTTTTAAAATTTTAATCATGTTTAAATCACAGTTAACATAGGGCTTCACTACTAAAGGTAGTAAAGGTCCTTAAAGGATTCTGCAAAATAATGTAATTGCTATTACTTTGTATTTAGGCGAGAATTACCCTTCACTAAGTCGGCTCATCTCACCAACCCTTGGAATGAACATAAGCCAGTAAAGATTGGACGTGATGGACAGGTTTGTTGTTTTAATTGATTCTTTAAAAAAATACATACATTTAATCAACCCTTTTAGAGATCTTAATTGAAGGACATCTTTTAACCATCTCTGAAAGAATTCATATGAAATTTTAGGAGAATACATTCTTATTTGGAATTCATGATTACTGTGATTAAGACCCATTAATAAAGACCCCCATAATGTTGAAATATAGGTAGTTTTATATGGTACTTGCATGTAATTTAATTGAAGGAAAAATTTTTAAAGAGAACTGACCTGATTTTAAATGATTTTTCATGATGCCACTGTTGAACAGGTCCTGTACTTTATATAGTACATATTAGAATTGCTATTTAACATACTTACTGATGTTTTCTAAGTAGAAATCAGTATATAGTATATATACTCAGGTTTCCAAATCTACAAGTGAAATTGGAAGTATGTAGTAACTTAAATCAAAATCTTTGACCCTCATAGTTCCCACACAATTCTGAGCCAGAAGTAATATTATATTTTCATTGCTCATAAGTAAAGATGTTAGTACTATAATTGAAAATAAGACTTAATTTTAAAAAGCCCACAGGTTAGTCTGCCTTTGTGGTTAACCTAATGTATTTCAGTGCATTTAGCAGTTCTCACTTATCATAGTTTTTGACATATACGGTAAGATCTATTTTTCCTTCTCTGTATTAAGATGGGTGACTTTGTCCTGGTATTTTGTTTTTTCGCACAAAGAAGTATGGTTTCAGAGGGTGATTGTCACAGGATTTTAAGCAACTGTCTTTGTGTATTTTGCTTTGGAGATCCTACACTTCTAGTCTTTACCCGTTATGTAAATATATGAAACACTTTTGAAAGGTTTATGTACCTGGAAGTTTTTGAAATCCTGTATGATCATGAACCTTGGGAAGGAAGCCTCCAAATCAGTTTTTGTTCTTGTATATCAGGAAAATATTGAAAGATTCTCCTGTTTTTGTCTTGTAAATTGCTACTTTCCTATTCTAGGAAATTGAACTTGAATGTGGAACCCAGCTTTGTCTTCTATTTCCCCCCGATGAAAGTATTGACTTGTATCAGGTCATTCATAAAATGCGTCACAAGAGAAGAATGCATTCTCAGCCCAGATCAAGAGGACGTCCATCCCGTCGAGAACCAGTCCGGGATGTGGGAAGGTTAGAAACGTTCTTTGGACTGATAGTAGGCACATGTGTCAGAATAACATGATGGAGGAATGTGATTCGTCAAAAGTTTGTTCTGCGGTAAAGAAGAAAGAGAAAATCCTCAAATCAAGCTGCATGGACTAGTTTGTGGCTTCATTGAGGATTTCACATGGTCACCTTGGTCTCAGTCATTTTTTCAAGAGGAAAATGGGGATCTTTCCTTATGCAGAAAAAATTATTTGCTAAAGAGTGATAACCAGTTTAAATTAGATAGTACTCTGATAATACAATGTATACAATTGAAATGAGGTAGGCATTTGTTACTAAGAACAGGCTAGAAAGGAAGAGGAGGAAGTCTTTATTTGCACAAATTGTTAATATTTTGTAAAAAGCCTTTTCTTTCAGGTGTGTCTCTGGATAAGCCTTATCAGATATGGGACTTTTATAAAGGATCACTAATATTTTTTCAGAAGATGACGCCTCATTTAGAGGATAAAATGTTTTAAGTTATTGTGATATTCAAGAGGAGCATTATTGGGACTGTTTCAGATTTTATCACCGTGATGTGTTAATCCTATTGCCAGATATTCTCTAACATGTACCCAGTGAATTCACACATCTTGCTGAGCTTCTGAAAACAATAGGTTCTTTCCAAAGGGGATGAAGTGGCCCTGGGAGACCCGGCAACAAACCAAAAAGAAGGGCTGTTGCTGTGTCTGTTTACAACTTTTCCAGATGCTGGCAGTACCTGTGGACTTAAAGTGTTTTTTAGAGGATCGCCATGGTTATCGATCACTGCTTTATGAACTAAACAGCATTTTCCAGGAAAAGGGGGTTTAACTTGTTACAGAATTGGAGAAGTCTTTGCAAAGGACTGATTTAAGCCCTTCCACCCAACACCTTCCCCTGTATAGATTTGCGTACAGCTAAATCTAAAATATTCTGCTAAAGACTATTGGATGTATGGTTGATGGGATGAAACCTTTGGTTAACAAAGTTTCCTTTTGGTGGAAACATCCTGTGGTAGGTACAGATAATACAACAAGAGTCCCCATTTCTTTGAGCTTAAAAAGGACACTGTCGAGTAGGTAGGAGGAAACCTGGCAGAGCCCCTTATTTTTGGCCTAAAAGGACTGAGCACCAAGATGTCTTTTGAAGTTTTAAGCTAAGAGGTTTCCAGTGCAATACAGTATACACAAGTGAAGTTTTACCTCAGTTTTGCAATGGACTGCAAACTATACTTATAACACCACTACACCTTCTCTCAAGCCTGCCAGGGCCTCCATTTATGTATGTGGCTTACAGCTTAAAGTCAGTAGTTGGACTACTATATGAACTGTTACTATCATGTTTTATACCGGTCGTAAATGCACTTCCCAAACTACAGGAAAGCGGTATGTTTATTTTTTAAACCAGCTTTTAATTTTCTTAGTATGATTTATTGTAGATGCAACTGTTTTTATTCTGTTGGGGGGATTGGGGTTATTGCACTTAATATTGCAGTTTAAGTGAACTTGTCTTACAAAAGTTAATGAAAGCAGTTGTTATTTAGAGAAATAGCTGAAAAACTAGTGATGTCAGGTTGTAATCGGGTTTTTATTTGACATTAAGGGTAAAAAGATAAATTTATTTTCTAAGTATTTTGGATCTTTTGTTTTTATTTTAATTCTTTATTATCTACTAAGAAAATTGAGATGTATTTAATGATGTGTTACATTAAGCCTTAAGATTTCTGGAAGACAGTAAAGAGCAGCCCTCTGTAGAGAGTAAAGTTTCACCTTCTAAAGAATACACTTTAAACTAATTATATGAACCTTGTTAAAACTCTGACCTGTTACTTGCCAATTTATAAAATCTAGTTTTATTTTGAGGCATTGTCTCTGGAAAAAATTTCCCTAGTTCCTGTTATTAAGTATAGGAAGAAAAACTAAATGTTATTAAGAAATACTAAGAAATTAGTGTTTCCAAGTATTAAGATTTTTAAAAGTTCCTTGTAAAGCCGCTTTTAATAAGTATTGAATTTTCTGTATTATCATCTGAAAAGTATAATTTTGTACAAAGCAGGGGAAAAAATATTCAAGAAATTCTTAATTTTGTTTAGACATACTTAAAATGTCATTAGTAAGTTTAAATATATAGAGTTTAGAGTTCTTGTTGTACAATGATGGTAGAGGGGTTTTTTTCCCCCTTTCTTTTTCACCTGGAGACTTTATTTGAAAAAGTGTATTAATTGTTAAACTGGATATTTAGTTTGAGGATGGCTCATTTACTTTTGTTTAGACTGCTAAAGTGTTGATTTATATGTTTTGATCAGATAACTTTTCCTAGTTGTCTCATGATAGCATGAGATTGCAGAGAATATCTGCTTTTAGCAATTAAAGGTTTGGTTCATAGGGATTAATTTGAGGATTTAAAAATTAGGAATTTTAAGACAAGTTGCTCATCAAAAATTAAGATGTTAATTTAAAGGAAATAATAATTCTCTGTAATTATTTCTGTCAGAAACTACTCTTGCTTTACTGTTTATTCTCCCAGCAGTTTTTGGTTTAATTTCTAATGTGTCTAATTTGTGTAGGCGTCGACCAGAAGATTATGATATTCATAACAGCAGAAAGAAACCAAGGATTGACTATCCCCCTGAGTTTCACCAGAGACCAGGTTAATATTTTATAATCCTGCAGATATTTGACTTAAAACTATTAAAAAACAAAACAAAAACAAAAGAACTTAGTGTAATCCCATAGTTGTAAAAGTGAGAAAAATTCAGGACATGACTCCTTAAACCTTGGGAAATCATTAATAGTTCTCATTAGTAATTCTTCCCCCACTTTGTTATGGTTGTCTAATCTATTCCACTGTGACCCATCATAGTCTATTAAAATTACCTGAAATTGCTAATTTTGCAAAAATGGAATCTGCTCTGTACATGTGTTTAAATTTAAATGTAGTTAGGTAAAGCAATGACCATTATACTTTTTTCCCCCTGTGATACTTAGTGTTTCATGTGGTATATATCTGTAGTTGGAAAGTGAAATTATGCTATTCTTTAAAAATGAAAATCGTTAACTTCCTTTTTTTGGAGAGGAATGGGTAATATTTGATTTGTAAGCTAAATGCAGCTTTTCAGTTAATCTGTCCCTTACTGGAATTTAAAAAAGCAAACTACATTCAAGAAAGAATACCATATATTTAGAACAGAGTCAGTGATACACTTGTAAAACTTGCAGTTTGGAAATTGGTGTTAGTGGGCATTATAGCACCATTGTGTAACAAGTGGCTTGATAAGTCTAATTCATTTCCAAAATGGGAGATTCTGTTGCAGAAAGTGAAAATAGTTTTTCCTCAGTAACATGGCCACTCAAATGTTTTTATGTTTTAATTTGCTGGGTCCTAACTAACAGAAGGAAGAGGAGGAAAGAGCATTTTTTTTCCATTTGCATGGTTCTTTGATTGGAAAATGTATACATCTTCATTTTTGCAACTTTTGCAATTTTGTTTCCTTCCCTCTTAAGTTTGCATTTTTAAAAACTTACGTATGGTTTACCTAGCAAGGCCCGTATATACCTAAGGTGGAAGGTAAACATTTGTTTTAAGGAAGTCCTACTGTAATATCCTCAAGATAGTTCCTCTGCCCTCACGTTCCTTATGGTGCAGAATGAAGAAATTTCCTATTTAGCAAGATTTGGAACGTGAACTTAGAAGATACATATGAAAGCTTCTCTAGCAGTTTACAATTCTGTGATATCATTAAGTTATTTAGTTATTTCCTCAATTATCATGTCATTTGAGAAGACAATTTGAAAATGGAATGATATAATAATAGCATCACTTAAAGTACATATTTCATGGAAAGAATTGAAACAAGTGGTAAGGAAGGTTTAATTTATAATGCCGTAATAAAAAAAATATAAATTTGATTTACTGAAATACTTGATGTTTGAACAGGGTATTTAAAGGATCCACGATACCAGGAAGTAGATAGGTAAGTCGGGTTCACTCTTGCTTAGCTTTGAATTACATTCTTGGAACTAGTTTATGAATTACCTGAATTTAGTTTCACAAATCTTATTCCCAACAGACGATTTTCAGGAGTTCGCCGAGATGTGTTTTTAAATGGGGTAAGCATTTAATTTTATATATTTAATGTAGATAAAATCAGGATCTGATTTATTTTATGGTTCTGGGATGATTTTGATTTATATTGACGTTATCATCTTTCATTTTAGTCCTACAATGATTATGTGAGGGAATTTCATAACATGGGACCACCACCACCGTGGCAAGGAATGGTTTGTATCATTCTATTTTTGCAAGTTATTTAACTTCATTTGCAGTTCCTAATATTTTTGGGTACTTAGAATATTCATTAAGAGACTTAAAATACAAGTTTTTGGTGATTGATAATTGCATACTGTCTTTAAAAATAAAGACTAATGAATAAGTTGATTTGTGTTAATAATACAGTACTGACTTAATTGAAAAGTATAATAGTGTATTATAGCAATGGTGAGTAGTGCAAGCTGTACCTGGGTTCAGAAACATTCCTTTCTCTTCCCAACTCGATGACCTTGGGTAAGTTTCACAATGCAACTCTTAGTTTTCCTCATGTATAAAATTCAACGACCATTCATTGCTTTTTATGGCTAATCAAATACAATATTTAGTATGTTCCCTGTGCGAGGCACTGTGCTTGTTCTGGGTATACAGTGATGAGTGAAACGGACATTGAACCTTTCCTTGTATAGCTCAGAATTTAATATAATAGTGTCAGTCTCATAGGATTGTCAGGAAGACAAATTTATAAAATGCATGTAAAGTATAGCATAGTACCTGATATAATATTTAATAAATTTAGTTCTCTATGTAAAATAAGACTAAACACTGAGTAGTCTTGGTTTTAAGAAAATTGGATATCCGTTTTAGAGTATGTTTTAGATTCTATGAAATTTAGGTTCTATGAAATATTTAATGTATGATCTTGACTATAATTATGAAAGTAATTTTTGATTTGCCCTTTCTTTATTTTATAACAGTATTTAAAAAATCATTAGCTCCTGGATTTTTTTTTTTTTTAAATAATAGATTTGTGCATAGTGGTTAACCAGCCCACCAGTTCTAGAACCAGGATGCCTGATGTGTACCTACTTTACCCCTTTAATAGCAGTGTGACTGTAAGCAGCAGGTTACTTAGCCCCTTGGTACCTCAGTTTTCCCTTGTGTAAACTAGGAATATAATAGCACCTATCTCATAGGGTTGCTGTGAAAATTAAATGAAACTTGTAAAATACTTAGAATAGTGCCTGGCTCATAGTAAGTATTAATGTAAGTGTTTCCTATTTCTATTAATATCTAGATGATGTGAGTAGAAAAGTATAAACATGTTAAATTTTAGAAGATGTGTAATCAGAGAGTTTGTTGCACACATTTGTTTTCAACAAACAAAAAGGATATTTTGAAGAATCTTAATGCCATCAAAGTAAATTGCTAGTACAGATTATTTTTGGGGGGTCGGTGGTTTGGGTAGGGGAATTCTAAGAATGCTTTCTTTACAAGGATATTTGGTAGATTCTTATGAAAGTGGTTTTCCTTTTTTAGCCCCCTTATCCAGGAATGGAACAGCCTCCACACCATCCTTACTATCAGCATCATGCTCCACCTCCTCAAGCTCATCCCCCTTACTCAGGACATCATCCAGTACCACATGAAGCAAGATACAGAGATAAACGAGTAGTAAGTTAAAAAGAAGGCAAAGGTGTGAGGGAACTGCTTAGAATTCTATAGGTATTCGGTCATTAAATATGAAATGTCCAATTTCAAATAAAAATGTAGTTTATTATGTCTCAGACAAGATGCAGTATGCTTAAAGTGTGCACCTAAACTCTTGACACAGTTCTGCCATCTTTTTTTTTTTTTTTTTTTTTTTTTTTTGAGACAGAGTCTCGCTTTGTTGCCCGGGCTGGAGTGAGTGCCGTGGTGTCAGCCTAGCTCACAGCAACCTCAAACTCCTGGGCTCAAGTGATCCTTCTGCCTAAGCCTCCCGAGTAGCTGGGACTACAGGCATGCGCCACCATGCCCGGCTAATTTTTATATATATATA
>RJWJ010044950.1:0-11955 GCA_004363605.1 Indri indri
GACAGACCTTCAGAAAACAAAATCCCCCTCTATTCCATTTCCACCCATTTGACAGAGTGAAAATTGATGTCCTTCTCCTAATTGCAAACACAAAATGTGAATATGGTCCAAATAAAGAATTCATAAAATTCTTTTGAAACTCTAGGAGAGTCTAACAATGGTTTGCTCCACCTGGTCAGCACATAGTTTCTTTTTAATACAATCTTACAAGCCAAAAATCCTTTGGCTTAGAAGCATGAGTGCTTTTCCCTATTCTATCAGGTTAGCAGTTTTGGGCAAAGATCTCTTCTAAATTGTTATTAGTGAGCACAGCCTCAGTATAGAGGGCATGTAAAGATGATAATCACATTATACAATGTCTTTTAAAACACCGACTGCAATTAATGCTCTTCTTAAGTGCAAGTATGCATATGTATTGCCCCCTTATTCTGATGTTACATTTCAATGCATCAACTTTGACCTAAGGAAAAGCATCACCCCAGTAACAAGAATAAACAAGTCTTTGATGCCTATACAATCTCTCCCCAGCATGTGTAGTGCTGTGGAAATTAAATGGTGATTGTTGCTAATTCCACATTTATTTCATCACTGTGATTCTCAAATTTGCCCTGAGCAGAAGCCATATGTGGGTTAGGATGTCACATGCGTTTTACAGCTTTGAAATTGTAATGTGGATTAGGAGAGATGATAGCAAAGATATAGTGACTGCTATGGATTGAACTGTGTCCTGCCCAAGTTCATATACTGAAGTCCTAGCCCCTGAACCTCAGAATGTGACTTTATTTGGAAACAGGGTCTTTACAGACGTAATCGAGCCAAAATGAGGTCATTAGGATGGCCCCTCCTCTCTGGATAACCAACCCTCTCCTGTGATAACAACATGAATCCATTCATGAAAGCTCTGCCCTCAAACTTAATCACTTTGGGGATTAAGTTTCTGAAAATGAACCTTTGGAAGACTCAATTCTGTTGCATGTTCTGAGTAGTATTGACCTTACTAGAAAAAAATATCAGGAATTTGGGAGTCAAAATACATACACCCATGTTGATATACACAAGATGTGCATTTAACTGACCCATCACCAGGCAATTGGAGAAAGTGAGATCTGATGACTCTTCCCAGGTTTGGGGGCTCAGCTCACTGAGCCTGAAAACAGGCAGGTGCAGGCAGAAACAAAGTACAACTGTCTATGTCACACGTGAGACCCTAATCTTAAGAGAGTCACACGAAAGGGAAATAAGGTCCAATGAATGGCAACTTTCCATAATTATCACCCATCAGATAAATTATAGGAGTAAGTCCATGGAGAGATAGAAAAGAGTTCCTTGAGAAAAGCATCCCTTTTGTAAGGGGGAAATGAGCATTATCTCATCCACGAGCCAAGAAGACACATGGGTAGCAAAAGATCCATCTACATTCTCTGCCTCTGGCATCATTTGGTCACTAGTAAGACAAGAAGTATTTCCTAATTTATTGGCTGCTCATATATCTTCAGTAAATTAGATATCACATTTGAATTTATACTCTGGGGTGTTAAGGGTTTTCTTAATGATTTTAAGAGCTCTTTACGTAGCTGTTCATATACTGATCACATTAACCTTTTTCTGTCATAATCAATATTAATATATCTACATAATTTTGATTATTATATAATGTGGAGTTTTACCAGTTGGAACTTAGCGATAACTCATGGTAAAATGTTCTGGTCCTTGAGTCTTTCTTAGGATTATAGTTTTTTCAAAAATACAAGGTTTTTTATACATAACGTCTTTCTGATTTTTATTATTTCTTATTCCTGATTTAAATTCTAATGGGTTTTAGTAATGTTAAATGCATTGATTTTTTTTAGTACCATCAATTACAAGTTTAGATCTTTGATTTTTATTATTTTTGCTTAATAATTTAATATTTAAGGCTATGTATCTGCCTCTGAATTCAACTTTGTGATTATCTCCATTTTCCATATTTTGCACTTTCTTTGTTGTTATTTTCTCACTAATTTACTCTAAAATTTATAAATGACTCAAAACTTTTGCTATTAATTTTAAAGATGAATACAGTATAGTTAGATGTTGCAACTTGTATTATGTAAGTTGAGATCTGATCAGCAATCAAAGATTACGAACTTTGTTTGGCTCTGCTTATGGAGAGAAAATAGCATATGTGGTTTCTGGTTGAGTTCTCAGTGTCTAACAGCTTCTGCCCAGAGACTGCTGAAGTGGAATCACCTCCTGCCTCCAGCATGGCTGCCTGCCTTTCTGCACTGGTGGGATGCATGACATAACGCAGCCTCCAGCAGGTATTCAATGCTTTCTCCAGCCTTTCATTCCCACCCAGACCTCCAGGAATGCAATGTGGCATGTCCCACAGCTTGCTGTTTCCCAGCCCTTTCTCTTCTGGAAGCTGTCATCTCCAAACGGAATTCCAGAAATGTGAAGGACGGTAGTTTGTCTGCCATGAAAAATGTTAGAAGTAGAGGAACAGCTCTGCAGCTTTTGAACCATTATAAAACTGGGGACTCTGAATCACATGACATGGAATGGGGAAGAAACCCAGCACTTTCCCAACCTTCTTAAATCTGGGTTCCATTTCAAAAGGCAAAGAGCACATGGGATACTAATCGTGTTGGTGGTGGTTTTCAGCCATTTGCTCAGTAGAAATGCTTCCAGATTATCTATCCATCTTAGATTTTTGTTGTTTCTCTCTCTCATTTTCCTTTTATGTTTGACATGCAACTCCAATTTCACTTTAATTAGAATATTTTGCAGTATTGACTTCTAAGTTAGATTAGGTGACAACAATTTTTTTGCTTTTTACCATGTTTGCACATTGAGCAACTCTGGGAATCTTCATTTTCTCATCTGTACGTGGGACACAAGACTGCTCATTTCACTTCTATGGCAAAAATGAAAGAGAAAGATAATGTATGTGAAAGCAAATGACATTTATTGTTCAGTCTACCTATCCACCTACCTACCTATCTATCTAGGAAGATTGATTTATTTCTGGTGCCAGGGTGACTTTTGGAGGACACTCAGCCTCCATTTTCTCCCATCCATACTGTAGAATTCATCTACCTTGAGTATCTCACTCACCTGTATAAAGCTGCATGTGCTTCAAATCCAGTCCATTGAACTTTTTGCTGATCAAGCACAATTTCTTAATTTGGCTTCTCTTCTGATGCTATTTGTGTAGACACTGCACCCTCTCCCTCTCTGCCTTTCAAACCCTTCTAATCAATGTTTTATACACTGTTTTATACACTGGATCAATGCTACATCGTTCTTGAAGCATGACTTGCTCATGTGATCTCTCCATTTATTTGTCATTGTTCCCTGTGTTTTAAATTATGTTTTATTATTCTTATTGTTCAGGTATGGTGAGGCCAACACATCAGGAGACAACTGTCATTGAAAAGATAGTTTGTTACTCACAGGTCCTAAGAAAAGGAGTCATGGCATGCATGGGAAGCACTGGTCAGGAGGCAGAGGGTGTGAGGGGAAGACATGGGCAAGAATGTTCACTGTGGTTTTTGCAGGAAGGAGCAGGCTGAGATGGTGTAGGCGAGCTTAGGATTCAGCATGCTCTGGGAGACAGAGGCTGTCTCTTCCTGTCTGCTAGCTGGTGCTGATGTGATTGGACAGAGAAATAGCAGCCCTAAGTGTAAGCACCCAGTAAAGGGGGTGGTTGGGGTTGGGGCTCTGGATTGGTTGATTTGTGTGTGAAAAGCACACTTAAGAGCAAGTCCCTTAACATCTCTGCAATCAGCTAGCTCTGGGAGGAGCAGTGTCTGCAGGTCAGCAAGGCCCTCAATGTCAAAGCATCAAACATACAGAAAATAAATAGGCATGATTCACATTCTCTTTTCTTCTGGCACTCAAAATCTACCATATATTCTTATTTATCAACTTATCAAACTTATTTAATGGCCTCCTTAATAAAGGGATGCTTTCTTGTTCAATTTTATATATTTTGCAACATCTACTAGTCTTAAATGCTTATTGTAGATACTTAATAAGTATTAGTTCACCAAGACATAGCATGATAAATGTTTTACTTGGAATGTGGTAAAGAAATAAAAAAGTAGCAGAGATGAGAAGGCTGGTTATAAATTGTTTCAGGCACACTGATGACCAAGAAATGAAATTAAATAGAACATGCATATTTTGTCTAGGCAATACTCACCATTTGACCTCCAAATGGATCATCTAGTAGTAAGTTTAGCCTCTTTGTTTTTCTTTATTTCATATTTTCATCTCTTTAAAAATTGTCCAATGTTTCTATCCTGCTATCAGGTTTTTATCAAGGGTGCTATATTCTATATATTGTATTGAATCTCTAAAGAAAATTTCATAAAATACGAAAGTGCTAGTAATTCATAAAAGAGGTAAAGTATAAACTCTTCTCTTTGAACAATCCATACCTTTCCTTGACCTGGAATTTATTTTCATGTCTTTATTTTTAGCAAATCCTAGAAAGCTCACCATTAACTCAATGGCAATGATAGAACACGGGACATTTCTAATTTTGTAGGTTGGGTATAAAGAGGCACATGTATTTCACAGACGCGGGCATGAATATGCGTGGTGACTTACTTACTTCCTTTTGGTCATTTGAGGAATCTAGAGCGGTATTCTCCGCCACTCCCTGCGGCTGGGCTTGGTGGCACTGCTAACCCTGCTGAGGTGACTTCAGGAGACAAATGAGGGGTCAGGGACCCAGAAAACCACAAGACTCTGGGAAGTTTGCCATAACTTTGCCTCAAACCACTCTTTCAAATCAGATTTGCAGACGCCTCTTCTGCTCAGTGGGGAATTTGGAGGATAATGGAATATTTGTACAGTAAGTGTTAATCTAATGATCTATCTCCATTTAACAACTTCAAAGCATCATAAACACAAGACACTCATTACTCCATGTGAGCAAAAGCTGGCCCGACGATTTTAATGTTGAACCTTGACAACAAAACAGGCTTTTGGAAACTGGTTGTCTCTGTTCTGATTTGGGAAATCATCTAGTGAGGTATCTTTTAACTTTCCTTTTTGCAAAATATTTCAGGAATAAGGACAGCACAAGTTTTCAATAGAACTGTCCCATGTGATCCCATGTATGTTCCCATATTGCCACACGTGCCGGGGTGGTCTGCTTGCTTCACTGACAACTCAGAGAACTCAACATAAATGTCTCTGCCCAGATAAACCTCATGGCACATTCCTCGCCGTAGTGATGTTGGAGCCAGGAAGTGCTGCCTGCAGTGTCCTGGGTTCCAAGCTTCTCGCGTGTGCTGCCGTCCTAGATGAACAAGTGCTGCTCCTCTCTGTCAGTGTCATTTCTTCCCTGTCGTTCCTTCCCTTCCGGACTCCGTCTCCCTGACTCCCAGCTTCCTCTAGATTCTTGCTCCATCGAGAATCTCAGTTCTCTCTCATGCTTCTTCCATATTTTCCTCTTGTGTGGCTCTGCCTCTTCTAATAACATCATCAAAAAGAAGAAAGGTAACAAGGGTTGGCTGGGGTGTGGAGAAAAAGGAACGCTTGCATGCTATTAGTGGGAATGTAAGTGATTATAGGATAGCTGTTATAGAAAACAGTATGGAGATTCCTCAAAAAAATAAAAAGCACTAACCACATATGGTCAGGAATCCCATTTCTGGGGTTTCAAAGTAATCAAAATCAGCATGTTGATGAGATATCTGCACACCCTTGTTAACTGTAGCATTGTTCTCAATAACCAAGACGTAGAAGAAACCTAAACGTCTACCGATGAATGCCTGGATGGATCAAGTGTGGTATATAAACAATGGAATGTCATTCACCCTTATAAACAGGAAGCAAATCCTGACATTTGTGGCAACATGGATAGACTGGGAGGTATTATGTCAAAGTGAAAAAAGCCAATCACACGAATCCAAATATTGTATGATTTTACTTACATGTGGAATGTAAAACAGTCAAGCTTATGGAAGTAGAAAGTAGAGTGGTCGTTGCTAGGAGCTGGCGAGAGGGGACTGGGGAGATGACAGTGAACGGACCGCAGGTTTAGTTACGCAAGATAAATAAGTTGTGCAGACTGCTATGCAGCACAGCGCCTGTGCCTAACAGTATTGTATCGTAAGCTTAAAATTGTGAGGAGAGTGGTAGACCTTACAGTAAGAGTTCTTATCACAATAGTCATCATCACGATGAGTAAAAAGGGCGGGAGGAAACTCTTGGAGGTGATGGGTAGTATTACGGTCACGGTGGTGGTTTCACAGGTGTATTCTTACCTCCAAACTCATCCATGGTTCGCATGAAATACGTACAGTTTTTTGTCCATCAGTTCTACTTCCGCAGTGGTTTAAAAAAAACTAGACTTTATAGAGGACATAACTTGTTGGGGCTTTTTCCCCATGAAACAACCACTTAGAGAGGCATATAAAGAATGGTTGATTCTTGAACAACACAAGACAAGTCAGAAGTATTTCTTTGGTTTATTAAGCTCAACTGACCATATCCAGCACTATCGTCAAGATTTTCTAGTAGATCCTGTGTTCTTTCTGGTGTAATTTAATTTTTGTTCACACTTTCCAGCTTAAATAAGATTGTCTCGCCACATTTAAAGCATTCATTTCATTATTTTGTGAGCAGCTGCTGTTGACCAGGCATCTGCCACCCCTTCCCCCTGGCATCTTGGTTCAGGTCCCGATGAAGGCTGGAGCCCCCACCACTGCCGCCTCCTTCCTTTCTGACAGATGACAAGAGGAATGGGGAAAATGGAAGAAAACCGGCATTGGCACTGACACGTAGGGAAACAAGCCAAACCTGCCACCCGCAGGCGAGAGACTGAAGGGTCCCTGCAGGCATTGGAAGGGCGGGGCAGGTTTGAGATGAGACCCAACAGCAGGGCAAGGGAGCCAAAGCCTGCTCACGAGGCTGGCCCGGAGGGACCCCAGAAACACAAGCCGCTGGGGAGAGGTCTGCACGCCAAGACCAGGGCAGGCGGGGCAGGCATGGAAGGGAGAGACATGCTGGAACCTTCCACAGTCAGTGCCCACACCTTGGAGCTAGCACAGAAGGGACTGGGATTGCTGGGAAGGGTGGCAGGGAAGATGGATGGGTGGGGACCTGAGGGCTGGCCTGGGGGTGACCCTCCACCTGGACAGTGCTGAGAAAGAGAATCAGAGCGGGCACGGCTGCAGGAGGCCCTGAGCAAGGCCAGGAGGCCAGGTGGGGGACAGGAGCAAAGCCCGCGAAACCCCCAGGTGACAATGGCGAGCAGGAGACCGCTGGGAATCCTGAGCATTGCAAGTTCATTGAATCGCTGAACCTGTTTGAAGACAGAAGAACCTTTACTGACTAATGTGCAAGAGCTTGCTGTGAACTGAGTGTTCGTGTCCTCGCCTGGTTCGTACGTCGCAGCTGTAACCTTCAAGGTAATGGGATTAGGAGGTGGGCTCTGTGGGAACAGGATTAGCGCCTTTTAGGACAGAGACCCCAGAAGACGGCCTTGCCTTTCCACTGCGTGAGGACAAGGACACGGCAAGAAGGTGGCCGTCTGTGAACCAGGAGGCAGGACTTCACCAGGTACCGAATCTGCCAGTGTCATGATCCTGGACTGCCCAGTCTCTAGAACCAGGAGAAGTAAACTTCTGTCGTTGACAGCTGCCCAGTTTACGGTACTGTATTGTAGCAGCCTGGATGAACTAAGACAGAGCTCAGTAATATTAAAAGGGAAACATTGTTCTGTCATACTGTGTTACACATATTTTCTTCCCAGTTGATAACGGATTTAAAGTTTTCTTCTTAATCTTTTTAACATGTAGGTTCTCAGGTCTATTGATGTTTTCCTGTGTGGATTTTTCTTTCTATGTTCCACTGAAAGGCCTTTCCCAACCTCTTCACGGCCCACTGGTGATCGGTCCCACCGAGGAGCAGGGAAAAACTCTACATTTATTCACATTTTTATGTCCTTTGGGAAGGTTTTATACTTTTGTTCACAAAAGTGATGCATTTAAATTCTGCGCCTCTTGTTAATATTGCTTTTTCATAACATTTTCTAGGAAGTTACTTCTGATATATAGAAAGATGTGGGCGTTTCATTTATTTATTTATTTATTTATTTGCCAGTCTCTCTGATTTTCTTGTGTTTTTCAATGGGTCAATGTATTTTTTTTTTTTTACAGCAATGATCATTTGCTGCTAGAACTTTCTATTATTTGTGACTCATTTTTCAGATTTCTTCCCATCTTTTAGTAATGGTTAGTGCTTACATAAAAATGTGAATTATAGAAATAATGGTAAATAACCTTGCCACATTCCAGATTTTAACAAGAATGACACTACAGTTCTGAACTATTGATGACAACAGCTATGCATTTCTCAATCTCTGACTGTGGGTTAGGAGTATATAGTCCTTCCCTTGCAATCTGCAGGGGATTGGCTCCAGGACCCTCATGGATACCAAAATCCAGAGACACTCCAGTCCCTTATATAAAATGAGATGGGACAGTCTGTCCTCTGTATCTAAGGGTTCTGTGTCTGTGGATTCAACCAACCTAGAATGGAAAATATTAAAAAAAATAAAAATGCAACAATAAAAATAATACAAATTAAAAACAATGCAGTGTATCAACTATTTACGTTGATTAGGTATTATGAGTAATGTAGAGTTGATTAAAGTTATACGGGAGGACGTGTAGGTTATAAGCAACTACTATGCCATTTTATACGACAGGCCTGAGCAACCCCAGGTTTTAGTGTCCGCATTCCATGTCCTGGAGCCAATGCCCACAGACACCGAGGAGACTGTATTTGCATATAGCCTCCATACATCCTTCTGTATGCTTTAAATCATCTCTAGATTACTTAGAATACCTAGCAGAATGTAAATGCCACATAAATACTTGTTGCATGGTATTGGTTTTTATTTGTATTCTTTTTTATTGCTGTACTGTTATTTTTATTTTTTTCCAATATTCTCAATTCAAGTTTTGTTGAATCCACAGATGCATAACCCAAAGGCTCTGGAAGGCCAACTGTATACAGCATTGAATTCTATAAAAAACTTTGTGTACCTATTAAAAAATACATGCTTTTTTATTGCTTGATCCAATGATGTGATGGATACTATTAATTTCCTAAAGTCGATCCATTCTTCAGTCAATGTGGACTTCTGGGTTGATAGAATTTCCCCCTCGGAACACTGTTTTGGCAGATTTTGTTGCTTGTGAGAACCCTGCTCTTGATCTAATAGTGTTTCTACTGTTGGTATCTTTGCTTTCTCTCCCACAGGACAACCACATACAGTTGCTCATGTTACGCACTTCACAAACTAAGAAGTGCCATTACAAAACAGTCCATGTGCAATACACAGGCAGTGAGGCTGTGAGCAGCGGACTTTCAGCTTTAAGCTTTCTGAAACATGGACTTATTTAAATTTATTCTATTCAGCATTTGGTGTACATGTGGAATCTAAAGTTTCTGGTCTTCCTTTTATTCTGGAAACTTTTTAGCCATCGTTGACTTCGGTATTGGTTTTCTGTCACTCTCCTGGCGGTCCTAATTAGACACGTGTTTGTTTCTCTCAAGCTGTCCTCCGTGTGTCTTAACTACTTTTTCTACTTTATTTTATAATCTCTTTATCTCTCTAGTTAGATTCTATGTCTGTGTATTGTTTTTCCACTTTGTTTTAACCTATTTTCACTCAAGGTTTAATCCTAAGAATATTCTTTAGTATAACTAACAATTCATTAAAATATTTATTTGTAGCCACTTTAGAGTCCCTCCCACCTATTGTTAATTTCTATTCTAATGATTACTTTTTAACTCCAAGTTTTTTATGTATTTTACAAAGTATGTTTATTTAAATGAACTTGTTTATTTTAGCATGGTTTTAGAATTATAAAAAAAAAGTTGCAGAGATAGTACCAGGGATGCTCATGTACCCTGAACCCAGTCTCCCTTATTGTTGGTGAATATTGCATGCTGGGATTACACATTTGTCATAACTAGCAAAGCAATAATGATACACTATTATTATCTAAACTCTACGCTTCATTCAGATTTCCTTGGTTTTACCTGATTGTTTTTGGCATAGAGTCCCGTTCCCTATACCACGTTACATCCAGTCACCATGTTCCCTTAGTCTCTTCTTGCCCATGAGTGTTTTAATTGAATGTGCCAAAAAGCTTACTGGGAAAGGTTGGGACCAGTTCTTTTTATGTTGGAACAACTGGAATCTCCAATTTATATCTGTAGGACCCTTGTTATTAATAAGTCATGTGATGTCTTCATGTGCATGTGCTTTGTAGGGGATGGTGAGATGAAAGCTGCTTGGCAGGCTTTCTAACTTCCTGAGATACAGTAAAAAGACATGTCTACACCAGGAGTTGTATCAACTCCCGGCATCACCCAGGTCTGGTATATACTGTTAACTAAGTAATTTTTATCTTGCAGCTTCTATTTTCCTGTCATGACAAAAACAAAAGGCCTAACCCTGAAGCAATGAAAAAAAATCATAATTTTGACAACATATAAATGAAAACCCTCTCTACAGTAAAATAAAATAAAACCTGAGAACAGTTGGCAATTTGGGACAAAGCGTGAAGTGATTTTTCTTTAAAGCCAAGGTGACTAGCTTCAGCCTCAGGAGAAAGACAGTTTTAATTTCTAGAGATTCCAAGTCAGAAGGGTGGGAGAAAAATTGAAAACATTATTCTGGAAAGTCACAGCCAGATATTCGAGGAAACTAAAAGTTCGAGATTCACTCCTTTTATTGAACCTAATAAGAGTGCACCATAGTTCTTTTCTGAAATACGAGTTTTCTTTCTCCATCCTCCATTTTCTACCAGAGAAAATCACACTGAGTCTAGTTTCCTTGCAAATCAAGTATAGTCTTTGCTCTAGTTACCTGAGTTTACCAAGAATAGTGATTTATCGTACGGGATCTCTGTAAATTGGATTTGTCGGAGGTTTTTCATTAGGACTCTCAGATTGGACTATTGAAAACCCTCCCCAGGCTGATGAGCCAGGCTACACGTGTGACTTGCCCCACATGTGTCTGTAACACCTGCATGAATTGGGTGAATTTCTCTCTTCTCGAGGTCCCTCAAATATCTTGAGGTTCCCAGGCCAGTCAGAAAGTGACATTCTTTACTTACCACGGCGTCCGGAACCTCTTAAGGGAACTGTGTAGACAAGGAAGTGGCCACTCTTCCCAAGGGGATTTTAGTGGCTCCATAAAAGTCAATCTCAGTCCCTCAAAGCAGTCTGGTCATATCTGAAAACATGATATTCTGGTCGTAAAATAACCAGTGTTTCTATTTGTGTCCTGTTATAAAAGAAAACAGACTTGTATTGAACTTATGCAAGTAACTATATTGTCATAAAAGAATAGTCATGAATGGTTTCTGGATTCTGCAGGGATCAGGTAGAGAGAAAGTAAATGTTTCAATTCTGTTTACAAAAGTGTACTTTACAAATTGCTGCAAGTAATAGATAGCTTAAAAGAAAAAAACAGTTTCCTTAACTCTGAAAAGAAAAAAAAACTTAAAAAGAATTAGCAATTTAAAAAAATGTCATAAAAGTCCTTCAGTCTTTCATCAGTTCAATCCTATGTGATTAGTTCTTGTTCTTCTTGATATTAGGTTAGCAATTTTATGAGTCCAGTATTTTTTTTTCTCATTAGAATTCTGGAAATTTTACCCATTCCAATGATCTGATCTCAACTGTCAGAAACCTGTATTTGTAAGAGTTCTTTCCATTCTTTCCATGGACCTCCCTGAAAATATAATACTTTAGGATTTGCAAAGAACTTTTAGAAAAAGGCATCAAAATGAAGCAATTACTGTGGAAAAATAAGTCTTAAAATGGCCATAGTTAAAGAGATAATTGACAAGTAAATGTGATTATTTTCTGTAGCTTACAACAGTTTTACATAGTAGCCGTAGTTATGAATGATAATATATTCCAAGACATAAC